>ML783702.1:586712-628198 GCA_009831015.1 Picea engelmannii
AAATATAGATATTAATTTTTAAGTGCATTATTGAATCATATACAAAACATAAATTAAGATGAAATTATAATTAGGTTTATGATCATATTTAAAAATATTAAAATAAATGTCAAGAAATCTAAAGATAAGTAAGTTAGATATTACTAAATTTTAGATTCAAAATATTGAAATAAATAATTATATAGATGGAATATGTACTTTTATAAAGTATGGACATGTTATTTATAAAGTATGTACGACTTCCTCATTCCATACTTGACCACTTTTTGGATCGAGGGTTCTCGGGTTGGTGGGCTCAAAATTGGGCTTCTATTTTTCTGTGTCCTTCAAACAACACTCAGAGTTCTGTGATATACAAATTGATAGGCGAACACCTGGGTTGGCGGGCTCAATATTGCGATTGTTGAGGGATGGTGATCCCTATCAACTATCTAACATTATCTAAAAACATTATTTCAAAATATTAAATTATTAATATTGTACAATTTAACTACATAAAATTATTAAAGGATGTTAAATCTCTTATTTAAAAAAAATTGAAGTAAACAAAACAATTTTTTTTTAATTCTATATTTGAAAATATTAAAATAAATAATAATTTACATTAAACATGTATTTTTATAAAATATATATATATATTAATTTTTAAGTGCATTATTGAATCATATACAAAACATAAATAAAAATGAAATAATAATTAGGTTTATGATTATATTTAAAAATGTTTAAATAAAAGTCAATAAATCTAAAGGATAAGTATGTTAGATATTACTAAATTTAAAATTTAAAATATTGAAATAAATAATTATACACATGAAATATGTATTTTTATAAAGTATGGACATGGGATTTTATAAATTATGTATGGATCGTAGGTTCCCTGGATGGCGGGCTCAAAATTGTGCTTCTATTGTTCTGTTTTCACTAAACAACACCGAGAGTTTCGTGAAGTTCCACGATATACAAATTGACAGACATACTCTCGGGCTGACGGGATGACGGGCTCAAGATTTCGATTGTTGACAGATGGTGATCCCTATAAACTATCTAACATTATCTAAAAACATTTCTTATTTAAAAAAAAAATTGAAGTAAATAAAACACTTTTTTTTCAAATCTATAATAAAAATTATTAAAAGAAATAGTCATTTACATTAAATATATATTTTTATAAAATATAGATATTAATTTTTAAATGCATTATGGAATCATATAAAAAACATAAATTAAGATGAAATTATAATTATGGTTATGATTATAATTATACATATGAAATATGTACTTTTATAAAGTATGGACATGAGATTTTATAGAGTATGTACAATTTCCTCATGCCATACTTAGCCAGTTTTTGGATCACGAGTTCCTGGGCTGGCGGGCTCAAAATTGCATTTCTATTGTTCCATGTCCTCCAAACAGCACTCAAAGTTCCGCGATATACAAATTGACAAGCATACTCCTGTGTTGGCAAACTCAATATTGTGATTGTTAACGAATGACGATCCCTATCATTTATTTAACATTATCCAAAACATTATTTCCAAATATTAAATTATTAATATTAAATATTGATATTATACAATTTAATTACATAAAATTATTAAAGGATGTTAAATATCTTATTTAAAAAAAATTAAAGTAAACAAAACAAAGTTTTGTTAAATTCTATATTTAAAATTATTAAAATAAATAATCATTTACATTAAACATGTTTTTTTATAAAAAATAGATATTAATTTTTAAGTGCAGTATTAAATCATATACAAAACATAAATTAAGATGAAATTATAATTAGGTTTATGATTATATTTAAAAATATTAAAATAAAAGTCAAGAAATCTAAAAGATAAAAGATAAGTACTTAGATATTACTAAATTTTAGATCTAAAATATTTAAATAAATAATTATACACATTAAATATGTACTTTTCTAAATTATGGACATGAGATTCTATAAACTATGTACAACTTCCTCATTCCATACTTAGCCACTTTTGGATCGCAGGTTCTCGGCTAGGCGGGCTCAAATTTGCGCTTCTATTGTTTTGTGTCCTCCAAACAACATCCGAAGTTCCGTGATAAACAAATTGTAGGCGAACTCTTGAGCTGGCAGGCTCAAGATTGTGATTGTTGATGGATGGTGATCCCTATCAACTATTTAACATTATCTAAAAACATTATTTACAAATATTAAATTATTAATATTAATAGTGTACAAATTAATTACATAAAATTATTAAAGGATGTTAAATCTCTTATTTTAAAACAAGATTGTATCCAAAAATCAGAGGAAAATGTATTGTAACACGTCTGTTAAGTAAACATTTAAGGTTGTGTGGCATGTTAGGTAGACATTTAAGGCTGTCAAAACTGTCAAAGGGCTTCACGTCGTGTAAACATTTAAAAAATAATGTGTGTGGCAGGACTATTTACGTACGTTAAGTACTTAATAATAATAACAATGGTACAAAAAACATAAATATATATATATATATATATATATATATATATATATATATATATATATATATATATATATATATATAATTAATGAAACTTAGGATATGTTTAGCTTGCAAAAAATGATAAGACAAACATTCAAACTAATGCTAGCATTAATCCATCTTCTATTAGTGCATAAGAAAATATATGCGTGTTGATATTGGATTAAAACACAAATTAAAACATTCAGAATAGAGAAGCTAGCAATAAGACTTCGAATCTATTCTTCAATGAGATGATGACATATAACGTACTTAGCCACTTTTTGGATCACAGGTTCCCAGGCTGGCGTGATCAAAATTGCGCTTCTATTGTTCTGTGTCCTCCAAACAACACTCGGAGTTCAACGATATACAAATTGAAAAGTGGACTTCTGGGCTCGCAGGCACAAGATTGTGATTGTTGAGGGATGGTGATCCTTATCAACTATCTAACATTATCTAAAAACATTATTTCAAAATATTAAATTATTAATATTAAATATTGAAATAAATAATTATACACATTAAATATGTACTTTTATAAAGTATGGACATGAGATTTTATAAAGTATGTACAAATTCCTCATTCCATACTTAGCCACTTTTTCGATTGCGGGTTCCGAGGCTAGCGGGCTCAAAATGACGCTTCTATTGTTCTGTGTCCTGCAAAGAGCATCCGAAGTTCCACAATATACAAATTGTCAGGCAAACTCCTGAGCTGGCGGGCTCAAGATTGTGATTGTTGACGGATGGTGATCCCTATAAACTATCTAACAATATCTAAAAACATTATTTCCAAATATTAAATTATTTATATTAAATTATTAATATTAAATATTGATATTGTACAATTTAATTACACAAAATTATTAAGATATGTTAAATATCTCATTTAAAAAAAATTAAAGTAAACAAAACAAAGCTTTTTTAAATTCTATATTTAAAAATATTGAAGTAAATAATCATTTACATTAAACATGTATTTTTATAAAATATAGATATTAATAAGCGTATTATTGAATCATATAATAAACATAAATTAAGATGAAATTATAATTAGGTTTATGATTATATTTAAAAGTATTAAAATAAAAGTCAATAAATCTAAAGGATAAGTACGTTAGATATTACTAAATTTTAGATTTAAAATATTGAAATAAATAATTATACACATTAAATATGTACTTTATAAAGTATGGACTTTTAAATATGTACTTTTATAATGTACGGATTCGTCATTCCATACTTAGCCACTTTTTGGATCGCAGGTTCCAAACAGCACCCAGATTTTCCCAATATAGAAATTGACAGGTAGACTCCCGGGCTAGCAGACTCAAGATTGTGATTTTTAATGGATGGTGATACTTATCAACTATCTAACATTATCTAAAATCATTATTTCCAAATATTAAATTATTGATATTAAATATTAATATTGTACAATTTAATTACATAAAATTATTAAAGGATGTTAAATCTTTTGTTTTAAAAAAATTGCAAAACAAGGTTTTTTTAAATTCTATATTTAAAAATATTAAAATAAATAATCATTTTCATTAAACATGTAGTTTTATAAAATATATATATTAATTTTTAAGTGCATTATTGAATCATATACAAAACATAAATTAAGATGAAATTATAATTAGGCTTATGATTATGTTTAAAAATATTAAAATAAAAGCCAAGAAATTCAAAGGATAAGTACATTAGATATTACTAAATTTTAGATTTAAAATATTGAAATAAATAATTATACAGATGAAATATGTACTTTTATAAAATATGGATATGGAATTTTATAAAGTATGTATGACTTGCTCATTCCGTACTTAGCCACTTTTTGGATTGCGGGTTCTTGGGTTTGTGGGCTCAAAATTGTGCTTCTATTGTTCTGTGTCCTCCAAACAAGACCCAGATTTTCACAATATACAAATTGACAGACGAACTCCCGAGCTAGTAGGCTCAAGATTGCGCTTGTTAATGGATGGTGATACTTATCAACTATCTAACATTATCTAAAAACATTAATTCCAAATATTAAATTATTAATATTGTACAATTTAATTACATAAAATTATTAAAGGATGTTAAATCTTTTGTTTTAAAAAAATTACAAAACAAGACTTTTTTAAATTCTATATTTAAAAATATTAAAATAAATAATCATTTTCATTAAACATGTATTTTTATAAAATATAGATATTAATTTTTAAGTGCATTATTGAATCATATACAAAACATAAATTAAGATGAAATTATAATTACGTTTATGATTATATTTAAAAGTATTAAAATAAAAGCCATGAAATCTAAAGGATAAGTATGTTAGATATTACTAAATTTTAGATTTAAAATATTGAAATAAATAATTATACAAATGAAATATGTACTTTTATAAATTATGGACATGGGATTTTATAAAGTATGTACGGCTTGCTCATTCCATACTTAGCCACTTTTTGGATCGTGGGCTCTTGAGTTGGTGGGCTCAAAATTGGGCTTCTATTGTTCTGTGTCCTCCAAACAACACTCAAAGTTCCGGGATATACAAATTGACAGGCAAACTCTCAGGCTCAGGGGCTCATGATTTGCGATTGTTGAGGTATGGTCATCCCTATCAACTATCTAACATTATCTAAAAACATTATTTCAAAATATTAAATTATTAATATTAAATATTGATATTGTACAATTTATTTACATAAAATTATTAAAGGATGTTAAATCTGTTATTTAAAAAAAATTGAAGTAAACAAAACAAAACTTTTTTAAACTCTATATTTAAAAATATTAAAATAAATAATCATTTACATTAAACATGTATTTTTATAAAATATATATATATATATATTTTAAGTAAAAAGGTGGTGCCTGTTATATTAACATAATCAAAATACAAGACTGTGTGAGATGCCAGATGTCCCGCCTGAGCAGGAAACCGAGACAGCTGGGCATCCATGTTCAATTGTCACACTGTGGCCTAGTTGGCAAAATTTAACAAAGTTTTCCAGTGCGACGTCCTGCCCGAAGGAAACCAAGACTTATGGTCGCCAGCATGAAGCTGATTATTCTATCTATTACTAAGACAGCCTGATAACTATCTAACATAAAGTTGAAAATATAGCAACAACACCAAAACATGTATGAACCTTGGAGCCGAGCTACTTGTTCTATATCTCCGAGTGCCTCCATCTCGCCGGGAAGGAGTAGGTGCGCGCACAGGTTGGACATTGTTTCTTGGACGATGCTCTGGAATGTGCAGCGAAGAACATGTCGAGCCGCTAGTCCATGCGCTCCAGGTGGAATATTTGATCGTCCAGCTTGTCTCTGATTTCGAAAATAAGGTTGAGGGATCCCCAGTCCTCTGCTGAAGGCTGCTCCCCACGGTATCTTTCCCTGGACTCCCCACTGGTGGTCGCATCTGCTACCTTTGCACAGGGTTGATGGCACTCTTGCTCTGCCTCTGTGGTTTCCTTGGTGGGCTCGGGAGGAGCCTCCTCTACCACATAGCAGGGGGAGTAAGGCTGTTCTGCGATGGCAGTGGAGGGGTCGGGCTCATCACTTGCGGTTTGTCGAGTGCAGTGCGATCCAAGGCTCGAGCTCGGGTTCTGGTTATTCAATGCCACGAACAGGGTGTGCCCAGAATGAATTGGCAGGTTGGCTTGTAGGCTGACCCCTTCCTCGTACTCCTTAGGAGGCAAACGTGATCTGGTCCTCCTTCGCCTAGCTACTATTGCCATCGCCTTCTCAAATTCCTTCTTTCGTTTGCGTCTGGACTCCGCTGCATACCAGGCTGCACCTCGTCGCGGTTTCCCTCGAGCACGAGGCATGGCAGAGTCCCTATGAAAGATTCGAATGTTGCCTGTATTTATCCAATTTCCTTTGAGGAGCGTGGTTACTGATTGTTGTTGTTGTGCGAGAGAAACTGGAGGGAGGATGCCTCTGCTCTGGTGCGTCTAAGAGATAGAGGCCTTCCGGACCAAATTGCTATGAGGTGCTGCTACTCGGACAATGAGCATTATAAACACCATAATTGACATAACCAGGGCATTAATCGGCGCCATTAATCTCTTCTCGTTAGTGCTCTGCTGGTGAGTACCTTTCGCTTGCGCGAGGGGCCTCTTCGTAATGCGTCTCCTGCTTCGAGTCATGCGGGGTAAATGTGCGAGGCAAGGCGAGCTGGTGGATGCATTAACGCGGCGTCCTGGCTCTGCCCACGTGGCTCTATCGCGGCCCTTATCACCCCATCCGGGGATATAAAATATATATATTAATTTTTAAGTGCATTATTATTTTTTTGTTTGTTAGTTTGTATGTGACATGTGGACTAACCCGTGGATAAGAAACCACGACTCGGGGGCATATAAGCAGTCAAAATCACCCGGGGATCACACCCCGCTTTAGCCACACCAACCCTTAACATGGATGGATTTTTTATCCCTGCATGTTTCGAACCGATGACTTTAACATCACAGAGTGCCTTAACAACACACTCTGTCACCAACTGTCCTACACCTCAGGGACTTTTAAGTGCATTATTGAATTGTATACAAAACATAAATAAAAATGAAATTATAATTAGGTTTATGATTATATTTAAAAATGTTAAAATAAAAGTCAAGAAATCTAAAGGATAAGTACATTAGATATTACTAAATTTTATATTTAAAATATTGAAATAAATAATTATACACATGAAATATGTACTTTTATAAAGTATGGACATGAGATTTTATAAATTATGTACAACTTCCTCATTCTATACTTATCCACTTTTTGGATCTGTAACGTCCCCATCGTTACGACTACAAGCGAAGCAATAGTGCAATTTTTTTTTTTTGTTTTTAGGAAAGAAGGCAACGACGATAATAGTTTAACCACACCACTGATAACGAAGGCAAGCACGTAGTCCAGGCAACAAGAAACTATGACTCCACTCACTGGCATAGGGGCAACTGGATGAAACATGCGTAGGACAACAAAGAGGAACGACTACCTACCCGACGCAAACAACACACGCCTACAAGCTAAGGGAAAACTTCCCCCTCCCAGCACAATGACCTTGAAGAACAAGACTAGAAACTCAAGGCATGCAAACCAAATGCATGAAAGCGCTCCATCCATGTGCCAAAGAAACTTACAACGCTCGACAACAATCACACTGAACGCACCTACTCCAGCCAAGTTCTTGTTCACTGCTATCCAATAGGGTGCACCATGATCCCCTCATCGGGAATCATGTCATCCCCAGGTGATAGAAACGTCAATAACCTTGGCACAACACATCCTATCTAGACCGAGGACTCTAGATAAATCTGACACACTAGGATCCAAATACCAAGAAGAAAACCACGCCCATACCCCAACAACAGGTCGACAAGACACTAGAGGATGACAACAAGGGAAGACACAATACAATACATGACTTCATCAACAACCCAACCCTTTTATCAAGTCTAAATTGGTCAATACTTACAATCTAAATTAGTCTTAAATACAGATCTAATTTAACCAGTCTAAAATACAATTAGTCAGTGATTTACAAACCTAACTTAACATGATATACAAATCTAATTTAGAGAGTCGAATTTACAAAATTAATAAATAACTATATATCAAATTAAATTAATCATATATCTACATTAGCAAGTCTAAATGACTACTAGTCAATAATGTGCAAGGCTAAATAAACCTTAAGTGCAATCTAATTCGCAAGTCTAAATGATAAATTAGACAACAATTACAGTTCAATCTACCATTAATACAATCTATTCTTAGCAATGCCAATATAAATAAAAAGAAACATTCTCGTTATCATGCATAATGCTTATGATTAAAGTGCTATTAACGAATTATCTTTCGAAAAGATATCTAGCCATAATATCAATATTAAGGTTGTAACAGTTCCCATTGACTAAACTTGTGGTCTGAGAATGCTATCTTCTAGCCAAATAAAAGGTCGTTGTCATTATAATGTTTCATCGTCAATATGTTAACGCAATTGTGAGCTAATTACTATTAAACTCAGGAGTAAAATAAATGACAGTGCATTCAACGCAAGGATGGTTTAATGCAAACACATTCCCGGGAGGGTAACCTCTCCAGCTGACAAGAAAAATCACATAGATTAAAATGATAAATGGGCAAGATTAATCGCGGAGATTAAAGAGCATAATTGCAGAGGTTTAAAGGTTGTTCTAATCAACTAATTTGTTGTTAATGAAACTATCGACAACTTTTTCCAAGTAAAAAAAAAGGGACTCAAATTATTTTAATAAAATATGCATTTTGTTTTTATACTAACACCCAAGGACAATTCTGGCTATGCCAAAGCATATGGAAATGGACTATCATAGGCCTTCGTCCAAGTATAAACATTACATCATTGAATCTGTATCATTAAACCATTATTACACAAAAACCATTATTACACAAAAACATTGTCACGCATCAAATCTCTGTCATATAGAAATTAGCAATTTCTACCATACAATTGTACCATTGCTGGCCGGTGATTCACATTTCTCAAAAAGAATACAGTCATAGATCAAATAAAAATTCAGGGCCAATTTTGAATTCATAAATAATTTAAATTGCAATGGAAATCGTTGGCCAGATTGATAGAGTCGTAGGCCCAATTCGCCCCCCAAAATAGGTTAAATTGTAATGAAAAATCATTGGCCAAGTGTATAAAATCGCAGGCCAAAATTTGCCTTCAAAAATAGGTTAAATTGTAATGAAAAAAATCACTGGCTAACTATATAAAATCGCAAGCCCAAATCGCCTTCACTTAAATACTTGTAGAGAATTTATGCACAGTGAAACAAAATGGGCTCTGTAGCAACCTATAGATGGGTAAAAACGCCCCAACAAGAACGAATTCAAAGCTGGGATAAGCGAATGAAGGCAGTAGTTATGAAATGGTAAAAACAAAAAAAAACTACAATCTAACTGTCAACTACAACTTACAACTGGGAAAGCATTAAAACTGTGGTTATACATAACTATCAACCACCAACACATCGCGGTGATAGCCAAAAGGGATTTTCGGACAAGAAGACATAACGCCGAATCAAATCATAATCAACCATTAAAGTGCAGAGGTATATATAAAAAAAAAACACGCAAATAAACATGCCATCAAACAAACATAGAGTTAAGTTTCAGGGAGGAATCACAATGCAGATTTGAGTTTCTAGCAATATGTAAAAACAAAGAAATAAATTCATCCAGCATTATATAAAAACGTAGAGATAAATTTTTGAGCAACATTTAAAAAAAACGTAGAGATAAGTCATAGAGCAAGGCAGACCAGAAGTAAGGAAAAATGCACAATAAATCGCCAAGAGAAGCATTAGAACTCAACCTTGAATGATTACCAAGGAGGGTATTAAACGTAGGGATCAATGCCAGGGTCATAAGCGGTTTGTTGCTGAAAGAAAAACCACCACAGTGCAAGACAGTTACTCAACCAGAAACAATCAACAAGGTTAGATGGCTAGGCAGAAACATCCTTCGCTCATTATCCACACACAGTAAAGAAGGGCGTTTGGATCCATATGTCTATTAACACCGAAGCCATGACCGTAGATCCGACTCCTGGCTGACTGCTGAGGCGTGGACTGATGAGCTAGGGACGAAGGAGAAGAAAAAAAAACTGTAAATCATCACAAATAAAAAAAACCACAGGACAATCACTACAATCAGGGATCGAAAGCCAAGGGGATAAATCAATAACAATTTTAAGGCTATGGGGGAGATTCAATTATCAATAAAATGATAGGTCAGTCAGTTTCTTCACCCACTTAAATACATAACTAAAAGCGTAAAGTATACTAATAATCTATCATGCAGAAATAAAGGAAGCGTACCATAGCCCAAGTCACCCGCTCTAAGTTGTTGTCCCACGCGTACCGTACAACTCTCACTTGTCGACCGATGAGACTTCACCGGTACCTCCCAGCCAACACGAGGGGTACTCTTCTTCCCCCTTAGCCCCCCGAGCCACAAAGGGGCCACGCACACTAACTAGAGAATCAACTAGCTCCCAGCTCACCTCCCAAGTCTGAGCTACCACTCCTCACCAAGCTAGGTATCCCCACTCCCACAAGCTAAGTCAATCAAGTCTAAAATTCTGCAGCGTAATGTTATGCATGACAGAAGAGATCCACCATCCTCTTCCTCTGTCCTTTATATAGATTTTTTAAGTCAATTACTTTCCCAAAATCCATTTTAATTTATTTTTCAATAATTTAATTCATAATAATCCTCCCCGTACATGTGTCATCCATCCCCTTCATTGCACCATAAATTAATTTCCTTAATCAATTATTTACCCCTATTTCCATCACCCACCTAAAATCATTCCTAGAATCGCTCCTAGGTGTCCCCATATTCCCTTACAAGTTCTAATGTCTTTCCCCCTTATTAATTTACTAGTTGAGTTTAATTTATAAAGTTCTTAAATGATAGATACCTTACTAACTTAGACTTTCTGCTTTTTCCTTGTGTTTCCCTTTCCTTTTATGTTTCCCGCTTTTTCCTAGTTTCCTAATTCTTTTAGATTTCCCTCTTTCCCTTTTGATTTAAAACTCAATTTGGGAGGTGTAGAAATTAACTTTTTCCCTTTTTCCTTTTTAATTAATAAATTTTAATTAGCATTAGTGACAAAACAATTATTTCCCCTTTTTTAAATTTTATCCCCCAAAAGATTTTTATAAATTAAAAGAATTACTTACCCCCTTATCGACACATGATTAATGATGATTATCATTTTTATTTTTACATACATATTTTTCTTTTACTGCAAGTTTCACCTAGACCTAGATTTTAATTTTCGAGGCTTGGCGACATTTTATTAGGGAAATTGTTTTAAATTTTTCTGATCACGTTATTCGTCTTAAGGCCATCTAGGTTTATTCATTTATTAATTAACAACACGACGTGCCCTTCAGGATGCACTAGGTGCTCCAAGGGTGTCACTTGCCTCTTTCTTTTTCTCCTGTGCGACCTTCCCTTTAGGACGCACTACGTGCTCCAAGGGTGCCACTTGCATCTTTTTGTTTCTCCTGCCTAACGTTCCCTCTAGGACGCACTAGGTCCTCCAAGGGTGCCACTCACCTCTTGACTGACTTCGTAGACATCAAAACCCCTGGAGTCAATACTCCGCCAGGTGATCTCGTGGGAGACTAAGGGCCTCTAAGGAATAAGGCCCATGCCTTATTGCGCACCCGTTAGAATCATTATGAGTGACTGTCGCAGTCGACCCTCATGACATCGTGGGTCTTCTTGAACTAGGTAATCGTTAACCTACAGTTCGAGCCACGACGGGAGTGCTAGTAGGTTGTGGCAGGGTTGTTTTCCACACCTCTCCCTCAACATCTCTGGTAGTCATGTGTGACCCCTCTACTCCACATGTGATTCTGGTTGGCAATCTATCGTCAACCTGCATCATAAATGAATCATGTCAGAAATATATCATAATCATATCATCTAATCATATGCACAGATGTTGTATATACAACAATAAAACCCCAATAGTCTCCTCCCTGAATCGATCAGGAGTCCAAGGGGATCCATTGATGCCTCTACATCCTCGAGGTCAAAAATCTTGCACACTCAGGAAAACCGAGTCAATAGCACCTGTCTATGCTATGCAGAAAAATAACATGTCATCAATTCATAACTCCTCATAATCATAATCAAATTCCCAAAAGTATAATAATCTGGATCACTTGCGAGCAAGTGTCCTCAAAGAATAAGTTCTCTTAGTGTGCGCAAGAGAGGGATGTTACAGGATCGTGGGTTCCCAGGCTTAAAATTGTGCATCTATTGTTCTGTGTCCTCTAAACAGCACCCGAAGTTCCGCGAAATTCCACGATATATAAATTGACAAGCAAACACCTAGGCTGGCGGGATCAAGATTTCGATTGTTGATGGATGGTGATCCCTATCAACTATCTAAGATTATCTGAAAACAATATTTCCCAAAATTAAATTATTAATATTGTACATTTTAATTACATAAAATTATTAAAGGTTGTTAAATCTCTTATTTAAAAAAAAATGAAGTAAAGAAAACAATTTTTTTTTAAATTCAATATTTAAAAACATTAAAATAAATAATCATTTACATTAAACATATATTTTTACAAAATATAGATATTAATTTTTAGGTGAATTATTGAATCATATACAAAACATAAATTAAGATGAAATTATAATTAGGTTTATGATTATAATTATACATATGAAATATGTACTTTTATAAAGTATGGACATGGGATTTATAAAGTATGTATGACTTCCTCATGCCATACTTAGCCACTTTTTGGATCACAGGTTCCTGGGCTGGCGGGCTCAAAATTGCTCTTATATTGTTATGTGTCCTCCAAACAGCTCCCGAAGTTTTGGGATATATAAATTGACAAGCAAACTACCGGGATGGCGGGCTCAAGATTGCGATTGTTGATGGATGGTGATCCCTATCAACTATCTAACATTATCTAAAAACATTATTTCCAAATATTAAATTATTAATATGAAATATTGATATTGTACAATTTAATTACATAAAATTATTAAAGGATGTTAGATTTCTTATTTAAAAACAAATGAAGTAAACAAAACAAAGTTTTTTTAAATTATATATTTAAAAATATTAAAATAAATAATCATTTACATTAAACATGTATTTTTATAAAATAAAGATATCAATTTTTAAGTGCAGCATTAAATCATATACAAAACATAAATTAAGATGAAATTATAATTAGGTTTATGATTATATTTAAAAATATTAAAATAAAAGTTAAGAAATCTAAAGGATAAGTACATTATATATTACTAAAATTTAGATCTAAAATATTGAAATAAATAATTATACACATTAAATATGTATTTTTTTAAATTATGGACATGGGATTTTATAAAGTATGTATGTCTTTTTCATTCCATACTTAACCACTTTTTGGATCGCGGGTTCTCGGGTTGGCCGGCTCAACATTGCGCTTATATTATTCTGTGTCCTCCAAATAGCAACTGTAGTTCCACGATATACAAATTGACAGGTGGACTGCTGGGTTGGGAGGCCAAAGATTGTGATTGTTGACGGATGGTGATCCCTATCAACTATTTAACATTATCTAAAAACATTATTTCCAAATATTATATTATTGATATTAAATATTAATAATGTACAATTTAATTACATTAAATTATTAAAGGATGTTAAATCTCTTATTTTAAAACAAGATTGTATCAAAAAACTGGAGGAAAATGTATTGTAACATGCCTATTATGTAAACATTTAAGGCTGTGAGGCCTGTTAGGTAAACATTTAAGGCTATCAGAACCGTCAAAGGCCCTCATGTTGTGTAAAGATTTAAGAAAGAATGTGTGTGGAAGGCATGTTTACGTACATTAATTACTTAATTATAATAATAAAAAAATAGTAATAATAACAATAGTACAACAAACATAAAAATATTTATAATTAATGAAACTTAGGATAAATTTAGCAGGCAGAAAATGCTAAGACTAACATTCAAACTAATGCTAGCATTAATCCACCTTCGAGCAATGCATAAGAAAATATATGCGTGTTGATCTTGGATTAAAACATGAATTAAAACATTGGGAATAGTGAAGCTTGCAATAAGACTTCGAATCTATTCTCCAATGAGATGATGACATATAACGTACTTAGACACTTTTTGGATCGCAGGTTCCTGGGATTGTGGGCTCAAAATTCCTCTTCTATTGTTCTATGTCCTCTAAACAACACTCGGAGTTTTGCGATATACAAATTGATAGATGGACTGTCGGGATCGTAGTCACAAGATTGTGATTTTTTACGGATGGTGATCCCTATCAACTATCTAACATTATTTAAAAACATTATTTCCATATATTAAATTATTAATATTAAATATTGAAATAAATAATTATACACATTAAATATGTACATTTATAAAGTATGGACATGAGATTTTATAAAGTATGTACGACTTCCTCATTCTATACTTAGCCACTTTTTGGATCGCGGGATCTCGTCCTAACAGGCTCAAAATTGCGCTTATATTGTTATGTGTCCTTCAAACAACATCTGAAGTTTTGCGATATACAAATTGACAGGCGGACTCCTAGGATGGAGGGCTCAATATTGCGATTGTTGATGAATGGTGATCCCTATAAACTATCTAACATTATTTAAAAACATGATTTTCAAATATTAAATTATAAATATTAAATTATTAATATTAAATATTGATATTGTACAATTTAATGATACAAAATTATTAAAGGATGTTAAATCTCTTATTTTAAAAAAATTGAAGTAAACAAAACAAAGCTTTTTTAAACTCTATATTTAAAAATATTAAAATAAATAATCATTTACATTAAACACATTTTTATAAAATATTGATATTAATTTTTAAGTGCATAATTGAATCATATAATAAACCTAAATTAATATGAAATTATAATTAGGTTTATGATTATATTTAAAAATATTAAAATAAAAGTCAAGAAATCTAAAGGATAAGTACGTTAGATATTACTAAATTTTAGATTTAAAATATTGAAATATGTAATTACGCACATTAAATATGTACTTTTATAAAGTATAGACATAAGATTTTATAAAGCATGTACGAATTCCTCATTCCACACTTAGCCACTTTTTGGATCGAGGGTTCCTGGGCTGGCAGCCTCAAAATTGCGATTCTATTGTTCTGTTTCCTCCAAACAACACCCAGAGTTCCACAATATACAGATTGACAGGGAGACCCTCGGGCTGGCGGGCGCAAAATTGCGCTTCTATAGTTGTGTGTCCTCTAAACAACACTCTGATTTTCGCGATATACAAATTGACAAGCGGACTCTCCGGCTGGTAGGCTCAAGATTGTGATTGTTGATAGATGGTGATCCCTATCAACTGTCTAACATTATATTAAAACATTATTTCCAAATATTAAATTATTAATATTGTACAATTTAATTACATAAAATTATTAAAGGATGTTAAATCTCTTGTTTTAAAAAAATTGCAAAACAACGCTTTTTTAAATTCTATATTTAAAAATATTAAAATTAATAATCATTTACGTTAAACATGTATTTTTATAAAATATAGATATTAATTTTTAAGTGCATTATTGAATCATATACAAAACATAAATTAAGATGAAATTATAATTAGGTTTATGATTATATTTAAAAATATTAAAATAAAAGTCAAGAAATATAAAGGATAAGTACGTTAGATATTACTAAATTTTAGATTTAAAATATTGAAATAAATAATTATATAGATGAAATATGTACTTTTATAAAGTATGGACATGAGATTTTATAATGTATGTACTACTTCCTCATTCCATACTTAGTCACTTTTTGGATCGCGGGTTCTTGCTTGGCAGGCTCAAAATTGGGCTTCTATTATTTTGTGTCCTCCAAACAACACCCGTAGTTCCGCGATATACAAATTGACAAACGAACTCCCTTGCTGGTAGGCTCAAGATTACGATTGTTGAGGGATGGTGATCCGTATCAACTATCTAACATTATCTAAAAACATTATTTCCAAATGTAAAATTATTAATATTAAATTACTAATATTAGATATTAATATTGTTCAATTTAATTACATAAAATTATTAAATGATGTTAAATCTATTATTTAAAAAAAATTGAAGTAAACAAAACAAATATTTTTTAAATTCTATATTTTAAAATATTAAAATAAATAATCATTTAAATTTAACACATATTTTTATAAAATATATATATCATTTTTTAAGTGAATTAATGAATCAATACAAAACGTAAGTAAAAATGAAATTATTATTAGGTTTATGATTATATTTAAAAAAGTTAAAATAAAAGTTAAGAAATCTAAAGGATAATTACGTTAGATATTACTCAATTTTAGATTTAAAATATTAAAATAAATAGTTATACACATGAAATATGTACTTTTATAAAGTATGGTCATGAGATTTTATAAATTATGTACGGCTTCCTCATTCCATACTTCGCCACTTTTTGGATCGCAGGTTTCTGAGATGGCGGACTCAAGATTGCGATTGTGGAGGGATGGTGATCCCTATCAACTATCTAACATTATCTAAAAACATTATTTCCAAACATTAAATTATTAATATTAAATATTAATATTAAATTTTAATATTAAATTATAATATTGTACACTTTAATTACATAAAATTAGTAAAGGATGTTAAATCTCTTATTTAAAAAAAAATCAAGTAATGAAAACAACGTTTTTTTAAATTCTAAATTTAAAAATATTAAAATAAATAATCATTTACATTAAACATATATTTGTATAAAATATAGATATTAATTTTCACATGTTCACATATCTGGGACCTGGTCTTTGTTCACATGTCTTCCTATTTTCTTATCCATACTTTCTTATATATGATATCAATGTTCTCTTTTATGGAAGTATCGATCATGCTTCTACAATCACAAGCTATGTGTCCATAGTTATGGCATTTGTAACATTCAATGTTACGTGGGGCCACATAGGCATTTATTTATTGAACATTTCTTTTATAATCCCTGCAATATGAAACCTTATGTCCAAAGTTAGTATAATAAAAACAATGACCATAAAAAAAATTTGCATACCTAGGAGTGAATGATCTTCTTTGTGGTGTAGTCCTTCTAAATTTTTGTCTTGACTGATCATGATCATGATTGAAGCTTCTTTGTGGCTTGAACATGGATGATCTTCTTGAAGATGTATCTTTTTTATTTTTCTTAGATTCTGGTTGATTATGATTATTTCCTTTGAGTACTTCTCCATAAATCTTTTAATTTTCTTCATTCTTCTTTTCTAGCAACGTAGAGTGCTTCTCTCCATTCTCTACAACTGATGTGGAAGTTTCTGTCTCTTCAACATTCTTGTTGATATTAATGATTTTGACTCTTAGTGTGACAACTTCTTCTTCAAGATTCTCAACCTCTTCTTCTTTCTTCATTATCTGAGACTTCATGACATCTTATGTTCTCTTTTCTTCTTCAAGTTGGATTTTCAATGTAATTATTTCTTCTTCCAGTATTCTCTCTTCTTGACCAAACTCTTCCTCAAGCTGGTTTAAGTCATTGGTTCTTTCCTTGACATGATCCATCAGTATCTCTTCTCTTTTCTGCTTCTTGTTTTAGTGCTTCTATGTTGGCTTCATCAATTCTTTCTTACATGATTTGTTTTTTTCTCTTTTTTTCTTTAGATATTCAATTGCACTAATCAATTTTTCTTTGTAATCAACTTATGCTTCTTCATACTCTTCCTCTTTTGAATCTATCTGACATAATGAGAATCTTTTTTCTTGTTTTGTATCTGCATATTCTTTTACATTTTCTAAATTTGCAATGGGTGAATAATATATGTCATATAACTTATCCCAAAGTTCTTTGGTTGATGAACATTTAACAACCTTTTCTCTTACCCGATTATATAATCCTTCCCAGATGAAATCCATTTCTATTTTTTTATTCTTCTTCAATTCCTTCTTGGCTACAATCTTTTCCCTTTTTGAACTATCATATCTTGTAACAACTGGTAGCCAAATATAATGTCCCCGTGTTTGTAAAAATACTTTCTTCCTTATGTTTCACATATCATACCTAAAACCATTCTGACCATTAAACATTGGTACTCCATTTTCAAAATAATCCATGATCTACTTCGAGTGGTTAAACTATTTCCTAAAGGAACTTGCTCTGAAACAAATTGTTGGATTACTGAGAGGGGGGGTGAATCAGTAATAGAGCAATTTAATCATTTTTCACCATAAAATGCAAGTGTTATACAAATGTATCATTATAATCCAATAATTGTAGAGTAAATAAATAATGAACAAATGATCAATCACACACAAACATAGTATACCAGTGTTTTATGTGGAAACCTAAAGTGGGAGAAAACCACATAATTTTTTTTCTTATATGTCTTTAAGAATTACATTCATTGGAAGCACCAACTTCCTTTGTTTTCAAGCTACAACTGGAAGGAGGCTCCAACCCCCTAGTTTCTCAGACTACAACCTAAAGGAAGCTCCAACTACCCAATTCTCTATCTACAATAAGAAGGAAGCTACAACCCCCTATGTTCTCCGGCTACATCTAGAAGGTGTCTACAACCATCTTCCTTTCTCCGACCAACCACCCTGACGTAGAAGTATAATGATGCAACCATTGTCACACTATCACTGTGAGATGTAATGTTGTAAACATGTACCAAACAACCTACACCAAACAACCTGTACCAATAACATGAACCATGCATCAACCATTAATCAACTTGTACCTCAACCTGTAATCAACATGTACCATAAACAAGTGCATCAACCATGCACCAACCTATACCAAACAACTTGTAGTCAACATGTACCATAAACAAATGCATTAACCATGCACCAACCTGTACCTCAACCTGTAGTCAACCTGTACCATAAAAAAGTGCATTAACCATGCACCAACCTATACCTCAGCCTGTACCATGAAAAAGTGCATCAACCATGCACCAAAACTGTACCTCAACCTATACCATGAACAAGTGCATCAACCATGCACCAAACCTGTACAAATAATATGTCACAACAACCTGTCCAAACAACCTATCACAATAACTTTTCTTATCAATCGTATTAACCAAATCAAATCTATTCACCAAGATTAATCACCAATACAACTCTCAAGGATGTGCATCAACCAATCATAACACAACAACTCATAATCATCGGCAAGATCAATATGTGCCTCTAATAATATACCAATACAAGTATGCTACATCATCCATAAACCATGTGTCAACAAAAATACTAACAAGTGCCTCCAACCATGTGTCAACAATAATACTAACAAGTGCCTCCAAACATGTACCAAGTATGTATCAATCATGTATCAACTACTCTTCAACTATGGCTCATCAATACGTACCAACATCATCAACTATAAACCTCATGTATGTGCCAACTCATCAACTATTTGTCTCAACCATGTACCCAACATGTACCTCAACCAAAAGACCTCATCAATTTCATCATCCAATTCTAATTTATAACTCTGTAATAGACTTGGTGTATATGATTACATACCTGCAAACCTTCCTTAACTTTAACAAGGAGATACTATCATTTTCATCAAATTTTTCTTTAGTCTCACATAAATAGTTTTGGATTAGTCAACAACCCTTGAAATAATCATAACTATGTACATGTTATGAATAAAGATATAAAAATAGTACACAATGTTCTTCGGTATGTTTTATACAATTCCTCCAGGTGTCACTATTTGGAACCTTTCAGAAAAGGAGTTATAGAAAAAATGGCATACCTTTTTGAATTCTGGTTTATTCTAGAGAGCGAACTTGTAGAGATTTCCCCACATAGAATATTTGTTGTATGGATCTGAAAATTTTACACAGAATACTACAAACTGTACTCTAACCAACACATTTGGTCTTACTGAATTTGGAACTGTTATGAATAATTTATGATGTTTTTACCTGAAACACGTGTTTTAGACTAGTTTCACGACTAGCTACAAACCCTATTTTCCACGGAGTGTAACTCCAAAACTACGACAACCAACAAGATGAAATTTGCACCACAACTACTTGGATATGTTTTCTCAATGGAATATCATTTTCTTGGTCTAAATCATTCTAAAAAATAAGTTATTGTAAAAATGGTGAGATTACCTGTAAATAACATACCTTAGAAAGCATCATCAAAAGAATTTATCCTCCCTTGAATTTTGGCCTTCTTTACTTCACATTCTCTTTGAAATTCGGCTTAGATATCCTTTGGTTACCTAAGTCACATGTAGATATTCAATATTCTCAAGTGTGATTTTAAATGAGAGAGCCTTGCCTCTTATTTATAATTTCATGTAGTTTCCTCAAGGGGTTACCGTTTAACCATCTTAACTCACTTTCCTTATTTTAGGTTAACCAACTTCTAACCACTTGTCCAATTAGTAATTTATCCATTAAATTTATTATTTAAATAATTTATTTTGTATCCACATTAACTTATAGTACACTCATCACTTCACTTTACCTCAAGGAGTTACCTTCTAACCATCTTAAACCACTTTCCTTATTTTAGGGCTAACCCACTTCTAACCACTTGTCAACTTAGTAATTTATCCATTAATTTTATTATTTAAATAATTTATTTTGTATATACTTTGAATTATAGTACACTCATCAATTCACTTTATTATTTACCTTCTAAAAATCTCTTAAATCACTTTGACTACTTTGACCTTTTGGGGCTTCTAGATGACTCATGCGGGTTCTCCCAATTCGTATTGCCATAACTCTTAAACCGTGAGGAGTTATGTGATGTTTCACATACCACTAGAAATGGCATGACATATAATATCCATATAGAATATTCTTACTTGAAAATATATCAAAACTCATACCATTATACATCAAACAAAGTTGGGTCCATTACCCAAACCTGGGTTCTCGGACTTCACATGGCCATAACTCTCTAACCGTGAGGAGTTATGTGATGTTCCACATACGAATGGAAATGGAATGACATTTAACACCCATATATAATAATATTACCTTCAAATATATTAAAACACATGACATTACATCACACAAACTTGGGTCCATTACCCAAACCTTTGTGCTACCAGACTTTCTCCAAGGGTTGACATTAATAACTAAGGGTTGACATCAATATACAATATCACTCTTAAATGGTTGATGTCAAAGACAACCAACAATCCATACCAACTTTCCATCAACCTAAGCCAATTGTTTGACAATATCCCCCTTTAGCATTGATGGCAACGCCAACATTGATGGTAACACTTACTCATGATAACATTCATTCTTATACTCCTCATCAATGTTTATATATCTCCCCCTTTGACATCAATGACAAAGGGTATCTCCATTTCGGGCTGATCCCCCTGACTGAACTCCTTGGGCTACTCCCCCTGTTTACATTCCTTCGTTCTCTCTCTCCAATCATTTCTATCCTGCATATGATAAATATCTCCCCCTTTGTTATCAATGGCAAAGGTAGCTTTCCATACGGGGTTGCTCCCCCTAACTGAACTGTCCTTGGGGATATTCCCCCTGACTGAGCTTTTCCTGAAATTTATCTCCCAACTTGAATTGTTCTCTCTATGGTGCTTCCTCATGTAAATCTAAGACATATAAGATAAGTATTCAAAATCATTCATTTTTGAGTATAAATTACTCTGAGTCTTTGGTGAATATAATCAAAGGCTTCACGTGGAAGCAATTTTGTAAATATGTCTTCCACTTGTTCTTTTGTTCCCACATATTCAACTTTGGTGTTCTTCTCTGCAACCTGTTCTCGTAGAAAGTAATACTTGATTGGAATGTGCTTCATTTTGGAGTGCATCACCAGGTTCTTTGACATACTGATGGCGCTTGTATTATCACAATACATTGGAATGGGCTCATCATACTCAACGTGTATATATTTCAAAGTTTGTTTCATCTATAGAACCTGTGTACAACATGTTGTTGCTGCAATATACTCTTCCTCAGTTGTAGATAAATATATTGATGATTGTTTATTTCTTAGCGCTGATACTAAACACTCACCCAAGTAGAACGTTGTTCCACTAGTGCTACATCGGTCATCAATGCAACCTTACAAATATGCAACTGTGTAGGAAATAAGTGATAGATCATTTCCTTTTGGATACCATCATACAAACACTTATATTCCTTTGAGATATTTGAAAATCCTCTTCACTGCTAATACATTGATTCCTTTGGTGCTGCTTGAGATCATGCCACCTGTCCAACTGCTTGCATTACATATGATTTGGACGTTGTCACATATAGTAAGCTACCAATCATTGACCTGTATTGCCTCTAGTCTGTAGACTTTGAATCATCATATTTTCTCAACTTGCAACTGGTTTTCATAGGAGTGGTAACTAGTTTGCAATATTCCATTCCGAACCTCTTTAGCATTTCTATGATATACTTATTTTGAGAAATAAAAATTCCTTTGTTTCTTTGACATATATGAAGACCTAGAAAGAACAATATTTGATATCCCCAAAAATAAAATATTTTTGAAAGTTAAATTTGTTGGAAATTTAATTCCGTTTTTAGTAAATTTGAATTTGGAAAATTTTTTCCATTTATTTTAATTCCGAATTCCGAATTTGATATTTGTAATTAATTATTATGATTGTTGGGTAGAGTTATGATTGGGACTCAACTAACTATTTGACTATGACACTTGTATAAAAACAAAAGATTTATATTAATTGTAGGAGGACAAATGGAACAACCATGTTAAAATTAGCTGACCATGACTCCATGAGGGGGAAACAAGTTGGAACTACCTCTTGGCTGATGACTACAAGTGGAAAATCAGGATTTGGCCATGGGAAACCCCTGAAAATTAGGGGTTTAGAAAGCTTCGAAAATATCCCCAAGGGAGGGAAAAAGACCTGGGAAAAATTGATATATATCATATACGAGGAGGTAGGACGCTGCCAAGTATGCTGTGAAAGATTTTGAGCTCTCCTTGTTGTTATGAACACTACGGATTTAGTGTGAGGCAAGAGGAGCCCATTGAAACGGATTTTCCTTGCTGTTATGAGCACTGCTGAGTAAGTGTGAGGCAAGAGGATAACTGTTGGAATTGAAGGATAGTGGTGAGGACGAGTTTCTAATTTCGCCCTCATGGATTCATGGTCAGGCTAGGGGGTGAATCGGGCAAGTGACTTTGGCTGCCCTATTCTACGGTTGGGAGGAACGTGTATGTTCCCTTTGTCTTTCCATGAACTGTTCCAGATATGTAAACCTTTCCTTCTTTGTTTTCATGTCATGATGAATTGTTGACTGATCAAATTGCATTTTCTTAAGAATGAATGGAGTACTCTGTTTTATATAATTCTGAAGGAATGAAATGAAATGTAGGGTAAACCCCTAGAGTTTGAATTGTTAGCTATCGAGTAAAAACTATTTTAGTGTCTTTACCAAAAGGAAATCGAAATTTGGTAATTTATTAGAAAGCATAGCTGTGTTAAATAGAATACTATATCATTATATTATACTAGAGATCATCACCAGATCAATGTCTCATATGTATATCCAATTATTTTATCTTTTTGATATAAGATTTGTGCAGACGCTATCCCGGAAGTAATTATGGGGTTTAAAACTTTTACATACCTATGTGTACAGGCATTTCCCTATGGATTATCTCTTAATTCTGGGCGATTTGTTCTATCGAATTAAATTACTATTGGAATGATTACACAATAGGAAATAGCTATGTGTGCGGATATATATAAATATATATTTGTATAGATAACCATACAAATTACATGACTCATTTTAAATGCCTAATATAGGTATATTCAACAGGTGTGAAATATAATGGAAGAAAAATAGTCTAATTAATCATAAATGCATTTTCTGGAAATGAAATAATGAAAAGAATAGCCTAACTAGTCATAGTTGAACTTCATAGAAATGAAAGGATGGAGAGCTTCGTAAGCATAAGGGTTTGGAGACGTTTAATTAGAACCTTTACTGAAAATGTTTGTTTAATTGTTTAAACCTTAGAGAATAAAATGGTGTGAAAAGTCGAAGTCAATCAGGTTTTCGGCGATTACAAACGCTGAACACAAAAATAAGAAGTGTTGAATTGCGAAATGTGAAAGAACTATGAGCCCCACATTTCAGGATTTCGGGGTTTGGGACTTCGGGGTTTTTGAAAACCTGATGCATAAAGTGAATGAAACAAGAAGTGCCGAATCATGAAATGTGAAAGGACTGTGGGCCCAACATTTTGGGGTTTTGGGGTTCGGGATTTTGGGATTTAGTAAAACAAAGCAACTCCACGCATATGTAATAAGAAAATCCTGAATGCCGAAATAGAAACTTGGTATTTTAACTTCTTTTAAAATATGTTGATTCTTTGTTTGAATGATTCGTGTATCTGATTTTATGCATCTAATTGTGCTCAGTTGAAATAATTTCCATGGATGACATTAGTTCGTTGTAAGAAGTTTATGTTCAAAGACTAAATTTTGGGAATGGTACCTCCTGAAGACAAAACGCTAGATAAAACTATCTACACAAGAAATTGAAAGAACAAGATCCATCTACAGGAGTTCTGTGATTCGGGATTTCGCGATTCTGGCTACAATACTCTGGGCCTTCGAACTCCCGAGACCCTAAATGTTGAAAAGGGGCTTAACGGGTTTTTTCCATTTCACATTTCAGGGTTCCGTGATTCAGGATTTCGCGATTCTAGCTACAATATTTATGGGCCCTTTGAACTCCCGGGA
This sequence comes from Picea engelmannii, assembly GCA_009831015.1. Lineage (NCBI taxonomy): Eukaryota > Viridiplantae > Streptophyta > Pinopsida > Pinales > Pinaceae > Picea > Picea engelmannii. The sequence goes on from ML783702.1 coordinate 611,552, forward strand.
CCCAAAATGCCAAAAACGGGCTTAACGGTTTTTGTCCTTTTCGCTTGAAATCAACAATCCCGATTCTTTTGGAATTTCGTGAATCAAAATTTCACGATACATCGACTCCAAAATCCCTTGCTGCCCAAATGTCAAACTCCGAAATGATGAAATTCAAGCACGAGATCAACAGCTCCTATTTCTTCTCATCCAACGGTCGCTACTCCTCTTGAGATTTTGAACGCTAAAAGACGATCAGTCTTAACCTTCCCACAGATCTATGAGATCCAACAGTCCGCGGGATTTCGGTACTTCCCCACAGAGAAATCTCACCGTTCGTTCACTCCGCTCAAGGATCTTTGGCCAAAATGACTTAGCGTTCTCCACTTGAACGTGACCTCTGTGAGACGATTTCGATATTTGCCTCCCTCCGAATACTTCGAAGGTGTTATCCCTTCTGAGCTTCATCTCTCTGAACATCAAAGGTTCCTTCGACCCGAGTTTAGACATTGCCTTTATACATAAGTATGATTGGAGTAGTTTGAGAGTCAAGGGAAGTGATAGAATTATGGAAAGAATGTACTCTCATAAGCTTGTCTATTCAAAGTAAACTAGACTAGCGTAAAAACGACATTATTTATAGAAATGAATCTTACCTTCTCTTAAATTCTAAGCTTAAATGAAATTGAATTATGTCATAGAAATTTTTTTTATGGTGAATTTGAGGTACATTACATATGGTATCAGAGAAAAATTTACAACACTAGGCCTGAGGGCCACATTAATTGCTTATCATATATTCTGATTTATGAAAAAACTAATAAATCTTGTGGTTACAAACAGAAAGCCTTTTTGTTTTGTGTTGATTATGGCAGCGCAAGAAGGTGCAGAAATCAGAATGGAAGGGAATCTGCAGCAAGGACCTCCTAGAGATCCAAGACAGAACAGTGATGAAAGCTCACCCATAGAGGTGTTGGAAACAATGAGGAATCTTATTGTGGAACTGCAGGTTTTCAAGACCGACAATGAAAAATTGAAGAAAGCACAGCAGGAAAAACAAGAAATAAATGAAGTCCTGCGTAGTATAGTAACCAAGAAAATCCCAAAAGATGATAACCATGATGAGGAGGTCACCAAAAGGGCCTCCAAGAATTCTGGTGTGGAAACATAAAAAGGAGACAGTTCGTTGGAAGGGACACCTTCAGCTGAGGACAAAACTATACCAGACATAAAAAGAAAACAAGTAGACCACCTTGAAGGAGAATTTAAAAAGATTAAACCAGCTACCTTTGATGGAGAATGTAGGACAGGAGAAGAAGCTAAGGCATGGTTGTTGGACATCAAAAAATACTTCTAGATCTACAACTATTCTAGCAACATGAAGGTCAGAATGGCCATCTACAATCTGAAGGGGAGGGCGAGCATTTGGTGGTAGGACCTAAAGTTGGCCAAGGGCCTAAAGGAGAAACAGTTGGAATGGTCCGACTTTAAGAAGTATTTCAAGAAACAATACCTTTCTGAAAGCTATTATGAAAGGAAGAAGAAAGAATTTTATGAGTTACAACTCAGACATATGACAATGGAGGACCTTATAAATAAATTTCTAGAACTACTGAGGTTCGTACCATACATCCGAGAGGATAAGGTAAACATCCAGCGATTCTTAAGCTATTTACCATAGGCCTATCGAGACAGAATTGAGTTTGACAACCCCAAATACTTGAGTGAGGTATTCAGGAAAGCACGAATGTGCTATGACCAGTATAAAAAACGGGTAGAGTTTCCCAAGACCTGGAAGGATAAGAAGAAAGATTGAATGAACCAACAGAAGAAGGGATACCAGGCAAATCCTTATCAGAATGCAGAAAAATGTCTCCCAAGGAAGGATTTTCATTTGAATATGCAAGTTAGCGGTAAACCTGGGAAAGAAGAAGTTTGGGGACAACTCCTGCGAGCCACTAAAGTGTTGGGATTGTGGAGAGCCTCATCTAAGGAGGAACTTTCCATGTTTAATTGCGGCCAACAGAACTGTTGTTCACAATTTGTAGGAAGCCTCGACAGTGGGAGACGTGGGAAGAATTATGCATCAGATAAATGCAGCCATAGATGGTCGACGAGCTGACCACTAGTCCTCGGTGGTGGAAATCGAAGGTAAAATCAATGACACTCGAATTTATATTTTAATTGACCCTGGAGCTAGGTTAAGTTATATTACTCCCGATGTAGTAGAGTCGAATAAACTTAAGAAACTGAAGCATAGAAAATCATGGCTTGTACAACTAGCAACAGGTACTAAAAGAAAAGTAGTTGACTTTATTTCTGATCTTGAGTTCATCTTAGATGGTCAAAGGATAAGGACCAATTTGAACATTCTACCACTAGGATCTTATGATATGATTATCGGGATGGATTGGTTGGAACAACATAAAGCAGTACTAGACTGTTATACAAAGATACTTAGCTATAAAGATAATTTTGGCACTGTTAGAACAGCCCAAGGCATACCAAAACCTGTATCAGTCAGGCAAGTTTCAGCGATGCAACTCAAGAAATGTATTAGAAAGGGATGTCAAGTTTATTCCATCCAAGTGATGAATCTATTAGAAAAATAAGATAAGCCCAAGTTAGAAGACTTTGTTGTCCTACGTGAATTTAGAGACATGTTTGTGGATGAGATACCAGAATTACCTCCTAGAAGGGAAATAGATTTTTTCATAGACTTACTACCCGGATCAACCCCTATCTCAAAAGCACCCTACCGAATGAGTCTACTAGAACTGATAGAATTAAAAATACAATTACAGGAATTGCTGGACAAAGAGTACATCAGACCGAGTGTCTCGCCATGGGGAGCACCAGTCCTCTTTGTGAAAAAGAAAGACAGTACTCTAAGACTATGTATTGATTATAGACAACTGAACAAAATGACTATTAAGAACAAATACCCCTTACCAAGGATAAATGATATGTTCGATCAACTGGGTGGGGCCAAGATCTTTTCAAAGTTGGATTTATGATCTGGTTATCATCAAATTAGGATAAAAGACGAGGACATAAACAAAACATCTTTTCGGACAAGATATGGACACTACAAATTCGTAGTCATACCTTTTGGACTCAGTAACGTGCCAACCACGTTTATGTGCCTGATGAATAGTATTTTTAGTCAATACTTAGACAAGTTCGTGGTAGTATTTATCGACGATATTCTGGTCTATTCAAAAATGGAGGAAGAACATGATGAACACTTAGGATAATGCTACAAACGTTGAGAAAACACAAACTGTACGCCAAATTTGACAAGTGTGACTTTTATAAAAAAGAAATACAATATCTAGGACATGTAATTTCAGTAGAAGACATTGCCCTAGACCCAGAGAAGACAAAATCCATTATGAAATGGCCAGTACCTAAGGATGTAGAAGATATCCGGTCATTCATCGGAATCATCGGATATTACCTTAGGTTTATAGAAGGATTTTCCAAGATAGCCTACCCTATCACATCATTACAAAGGAAAGGGACCAAGTTTAACTAGTCACAAAAGTGTCAAGACAGTTTTAACAAGCCGAAAGAATTATTGACAATGACACCCATTTTGAAGGTAGCAGACCCAGATAAAGACTTCACAGTATGTGTTGATGCAAGTAAAGAGGAACTAGGTGGTGTCCTAACTCAGGAATGACACATTATTTGTTATGAGTCCCATAAATTAAAAGAACATGAGAGAAATTATGTCACTCACGACTTAGAATTGGCAACGGTAATACACGCATTAAAAATGTGGCGACACTACATAATGGGAAGGAAATTTCTACTATTGACAGATAATAGCGGAGTGAAATATTTGTTTAGTCAACCAGATCTCAATCCATGGCAAGCCAGATGGTTAGCCTTCTTGAGAGAATTCGACTTCGAATTCAGACATATCAAGGGAAAAGAAAATAAAGTAGTAGACACTTTAAGAAGAAGAGTCCATGGGTTGTTTGAGGTAAATATCAGCAGGGTAGAAAGTAATATGGAACAAAAGGTAAGGACGACCGGAATTAGCGATGAAAATTACACTAGGATGATGGCAGAATTACAAAACAGTACCGCAGACTCAGATAAACCAGATCTAAGTATTGACAAGAAGGGATTATTACGATTTAAAAACAGACTTTACATACCAGATTCAACAAAGTTAAAATTAACAGTTTTAGACGAAGTGCATAAGAAATCGTATTCTGGTCATCCAGGTTACCAAAAAACAATAACAACACTTAGAAAATTGTTTTAATGGCCTAATATGAAAGGCGAAACAGTAGAATACTTGGCTAGGTGCTAGGATTGTCAATAGGTTAAGGCCGAACACTAGCATCCAGCCGGCCTATTACAACCATTACCAGTACCAGAATGGAAATGGGAGACCATATCACTGGATTTTATAACAGGTTTTCCTAAAACTCAGAAACATAATGATTCTATCATGGTTGTAATCGATAAACTCAGTAAGTCTGCACACTTTGTTCCTGTAAAGTCTACTTATAAAGCTATAAACATTGCTGAAATATTCATGAAAGAAATTTTTAGACTGCATGGTATTCCTAAAATGGTGATTTCAGATAGAGACGTAAGATTCACATCTGCTTTTTGGAAGGAATTGTTTGCAAGGCTAAATACTAATTTGAATTTCAGTATGAGTTATCATCCCCAAACGGATGGATAGACCAAAAGGACAAACCAAATCATAGAGGATATGATCTGCATGTATGTAAGAACAAAACTGAACAAGTGGGAAGACTACCTACACTTGGTATAATTTGCATATAACAATGGGTACCAAAATTCGGCTAAGTTGAGCCCTTTCAAAATATTGTATGGCAGAAAGTGTACAACTCCAATTAGTTGGGATAACTCGGCTGACTGACTCATGGTTGGACCAGAGATGCTCCAAGAAATGGAGAACATGGTAAGGAAGGCACAACAGAACTTGAAAGAAGCACAGGACAGACAGAAGAGCTATGCAGATCAGAAAAGAAGACACTTGGAATTTCAAGTAGGAGACCATGTTTATTTGAAGGTCAAAGCCCGAGAAAGCTCATTGAAGTTAGGGAACTGTGCCAAGTTGGCACCCAAGTTCTATGGGCCCTTCGAGATACTAGCTCAAATTGGACATGTAGCATATCAACTTGCACTTCTAGCTAATCTAAGAATTCATAATGTATTTCATGTGTCTTTGTTGAAAAAGTATATTCATGACCCTACTCATAGGATTGATTGGGACTTGGTACAGGTGGAACCAGAGGGAGAGTTCCAGGTGGAACCCCTGCGCATTCTTGACCAGAGAGAAATAGCACTTCGGAACAGAGTCGTCGCTCAAAAAAAGATGCAATGGAAGCACTTTAGTCCCGAGGAGGCCACTTGGGAGTTGGAGGGAGATTTGCAGAAATCTCATCCAATCCTATTCCAGGAAAGGAATGAACACTAAGGATAGTGTTTTACTGAAGGGGGAAAGGATGTGATATCCCCAAAAATAAAATATTTTTGAAAGTTAAATTTGCTGGAATTTTAATTCTGTTTTTAGTAAATTCGAATTTGGAAATTTTTTTCCATTTATGGAAATTCTGAATTTCGAATTTGATATTTGTAATTAATTATTATGACTGTTGGGTAGAGTTCTGATTGAGACTCAACTAACTATTTCACTATGACACTTGTATAAAAACAAAAGATTTATATTAATTGCAGGAGGACAAATGGAACAACCATGTTAAAATCAGCTGACAATGACTCCATGAAAGGGAAACAAGTTGGAACTACCTCTAGGCTGATGATTACAAGTGGAAAATTAGAGATTTGGCCATGGGCAACCCCTGAAAATTAGGGGTTTAGAAAGCTGTGAAAATCCCCCCAAGGGAGGGAAAAAGACCTGGGCAAAATTGATATATAGAATATGCGAGGAGGCAGGACACTGCCAAGTATGCTGGGAAAGATTTTGAGCTCTTCTTGTTGTTATGAACACTACAGATTTACTGTGAGGCAAGGGGATCCCGTTGAAATAGATTTTCCTTGCTGTTATGAGCACTGCTGAGTAAGTGTGAGGAAAGAGGATGATTGTTGGAATTGAAGGACAGTGTTGAGGAGGAGTTTCCAAGTTCGCCCTCATGGATTCATGGTCAGGCTAGGGGGTGAATCAGGCAAGTGACTTTGGCTGCCATATTCTATGGTCGGGAGGAACGTGGTTGTTCCCTTTGTCTTTCCGTGAACTGTTCCATATATGTAAACCTTTCCTTCTCTGTTTTCATGTCATGATGAATTGTTGACTGATCGAATTGCATTTTCTTAAGAATGAATGGAGTACTCTGTTTTATATAATTCTGAAGGAATGAAATGAAATGTAAAGTAAACCCCTAGAGTTTGAATTGTTATCTATCGAGGAAAAACTATTTTAGTGTCTTTACCATAAGGAAATTGATATTTGGTAATTTATTAGAAAGCATAGTCGTGTTAAATAGAATACTATATCATTATATTATACTAGAGATCATAACCAGATCAATGTCTCGTATGTATATTCAATTATTTTATCTTTTTGATATAAGATTTGTGTAGATGCTATCTCGGAAGTAATTATGGGGTTTAAAACTTTTATGTACCTATGTGTACAGGCATCTCCCTATGGATTATCCCTTAATTCTGGGTGACTTGTTCTATTGAATTAAATTACTATTGGAATGATTACACAATAAGAAATAGCTATGTGTGCGGATATATATAAATATATATATTTGTATAGATAACCATACAAATTACATGACTCATTTTAAATGCCTGATATAGGTATATTCAACAGGTGCGAAACATAATGGGAGACAAATAGTCTAATTAATCATAAATGCATTTTCTGGAAATGAAATAATGAAAAGAATAGCCTAACTAGTCATAGTTGAACTTCATGGAAATGAAAGGATGGAGAGATCTGTAAGCATAAGGGTTCGGAGACGTTTAATCAGAACCTTTACCAAAAACTTTTGTTTAATTGTTTAAACCTTAGAGAATAAAATTGTGTGAAAAGCCAAAGTCAATCAGGTTTTTGGCGATTACAAATGCATAACACAAAAATAAGAAGTGCCGAATCGTGAAATGCGAAAGGATTGTGGGCCCCGCATTTCGGGATTTCGGGGTTCGGGACTTCGGGTTTTTGAACACCTGATGCATAATCTAAATGAAACAAGAAGTGTCGAATCATGAAATGTGAAAGGACTGTGGGCCCAACATTTCAGGGTTTCAAGGTTCGGGATTTTGGGATTTAGTAAAGCAAAGGAACTCTGTACATATGTAATACACAAATCCCGAATGCCGAAATAACAACTTGGTATTTTACCTTCTTTTAAAATATGCTCAGTCTTTGTTTGAATGATTCATGTATCTGATTTTATGCATCTAATTGTGCTCAGTTGAAACAATTTCCATGGATGACATTGGTTTGTTGTAAGAAGTTTATGTTCAAAGACTAAGTTTTGGGAATGAATCCTCCTAAAAACAAAACGCTAGATAAAACTATCTACACAAGAACTTGAAAGAACAAGATCCATCTACAGGAGTTCCTTGATTCGGGATTTCGCGATTTCGGCTACAATACTTCTGGGCCTTCGAACTCCCAGGACCCAAAATGTCGAAAATGGGCTTAACGGGTTTTTTCAATTTCACATTTCAGGGTTCCACGATTTGGGATTTCGTGATTCCAGCTACAATATTTTTGGGCCCTTCGAACTCCTGAGACCCGAAATGCCGAAAAGGGGCTTAACAGTTTTTTGCCTTTTCGCTTGAAATCAACAATCCCAATTCTTTCAGAATTTCGTGAACTGGAAGTCCGCTATACATAGACTCCAAAATCCCTAGCTACCCAAACACCGAACTCTAAAATGAAGAAATTAAAGCGCGAGATCAACAGCTCCTGTTTCTTCTCATCCAACAGTCGCTACTCCTCTTGAGCTTCTGAATGCTAAAATACGATCAGTCTTAACCTTCCCATAGATCTACGAGATCCAATGGTCCGCGAGATTTCGGTACTTCCCCACGAAGAAATCTCACCGTTCGTTCACTCTGCTCAAGGATCTCTGGCCAAAATGACTTAGCGTTCTCCACCTGAAATTGACCTCTGCGAGATGATTTCGATCTCTGCCTCCCTTTGAATACTTCGAAGGTTTTATCCCTTCTGAGCTTCATCTCTCTGAACATCAAAGGTTCCTTCGACCTGAGTTTAGACATTGCCTTTATACATAAGTATGATTGGAGTAGTTTGAGAGTCAAGGGAAGTGATAGAATTATGAAAATAATGTACTCTCATAAGCTTGTCTGTTCAAAGTAAACTAGAATGGCGTAGAAACGACATTATGGACAGAAATGAATCTTATCTTCTCTTAAATTCTAAGCTTAAACGAAATTGAATTATGTCATAGAATTTTTTTTTTTATGGTGAATTTGAGGTACATTACAGGATAGTTCTCCAATTAATCACATTTCAAATTCATTCTTCATATCCTTTGCAAATTTTTGTCTTAACCTGTCATTAGTACTTCCAAAAAAATATCATCAATATAAATTTCAATTAATAAAATACTACCTTGAGTTACCTTGATGTAGAGGTTTTTTTCCACGCTTACTTTCCATAGTTCGTAGGGAGTTTTTCATTGTTGTTTCCGAGCATTACTCTGTTTTGAATGTGAATTGTTGTATGCAATGCATGTGTCCAAAAAACATCTGTCAATTTGGAATCCATTAGCATTGGTTGAGTCATTTCCTGTGTAATTATCATCCATTATGATAATGTTCATTTGTCTCTGAACCACTCTTTGAACCAATCTGTGAATCCATGCTCTTGTCCACTTTCATATATCTGTCCAAACCTGCTAAGTATTCTTACAAATCCATCTTTGTCCATACTTTCCAAGACTCTACTTGTTCAACTGTCCATAATGTTGACCCATTTATCACTATACTATCATGAAGTATTGATTAATTTATCAAATTTTACTTCTGCTAACTGACTTCTTTGGATTTGTTCTTTGGTCTATCACAACTATCGCATAGAATCCCCCTGTCTAATATTCATATTACCTACGAGTCTCTAAGTCAGATGGCTCAGAACAATTCCTACTCTAATGTGTATTCATCATCATCTTCATTGGTAGATTCATCATCTCTCTAAGCTTTGACTTATTTATTTCTTTCTATGGATTCATCTTTCACTACAATACCTGAAAGTACAATCTCTTGAACCTATTTCTTATTTACTTGTCCTTCTTTTCTTTAATTTATTTTCCAAACCTTTATATATCCTACATCCTTCTTTTTCTCTGTAGATTTTTCTTCATCTCATTTTATTGTCAATCTCGTGATCTCTGGGACCTGGTCTTTGTTCACATGTTCTTCCTGTTTTCTTAACCATACTTTCTTATATCTGATATCAATGTTCTCTTTCATGGAAGTATCAATCATGCTTCTACAATCACGAGCTATGTGTCCATAGTTATGACATTTGTAACATTCAATGTTACGTGAAGCCACATATGCATTTCTTACTTGAACATTTATTTTATAATCCCTGCAATCTGCAACCTTCTAATCAAAGTTAGTACAATAAAAACAATGTCAAGAAAATAAATTTGCATACCTAGGAGTGAAGGATCTTCTTTGTGGTGTAGTCCTTCTGAATTTCTTCTTTGACTGATCATGATCATGATTAAAGCTTCTTTGTGGCTTGAACATGGATGTCCTTCTTGAATATGTATCTTTATTATTTTTCTTAGATTCTAGTTAACCATGATTATTTCCTTTGAGTACTTCTACATAACTCTTTATATTTTATTCATTCTTTTTTTCTAGCAACATAGAGTGCTTCTCTTCATTCTCTACAACTAATGTGGATGTTTCTGTCTCTTCAATGTTCTTGTTGAGCTTGATGATTTTGACTCTTAGTGTGACAACTTCTTCGTCAAGATTCTCAACCTCTTCTTCATTCTTCATTATATGAGACTTCATGACATCTTATGTTCTCTTTACTTATTCAACTTGGATTTTCAATGTAATTATTTCTTCTTCCAGTCTTCTCTCTTCTTGACCAAAATCTTCCTGAAGTTGGTTTAAGTCATTGGCTATTTCCTTCAGATGATCCATCAATATCTTTTCTCTCTTTTATGCCTCTTCATTTTATGCTACTATGTTGGCTTCTAAACATTTTTTTTGATATTCTAGAGTTTCTTCAATTCTTTTGACCTCTTCTAGTTGAGCTCTTAAATTCTTGATGACCTTCTGATCATTTTTGGAACCTTGAACACTTTCCTTTTCTTGATCAATTATTTCTTGGATGACTTGTTTTCTTCTCTTTCTTTCTTTAGATATTCAATTGCACTGATCAATTTTTATTTGTAATCAACTTCTTCTTCTTCATACTCTTCCTCTTCTGAATCTGTCTAACATGATCAACATATTTCTTCTTGTTTTGTATCTGCATCTTCTTTTGCATTTTCTGAATCTGTGATGGGTGAAGAATATATGTCATGTAACGTATCCCAAAGTTCTTTGGCTGATGGACATTTAACAACGTTTTCTCTTACTAGATTAAATAATCCTTCCCATATGAAATCCATTGTTATTTTGTTATTCTTCTTCAATTTCTTCTTGGCTGTAGTCTTTGCCCTTTTTTAACTGTCATATCTTGTAACAACTGATATCCAAATATAATGTCCCTGTTCTTGTAAAAATACTTTCGTTCTTATGCTCCACATCTCATACTTAAAACCATTCTGACTATTAAACATTGGTACTCCATTCTTAGAATAATCCATGATCTCCTTTCAGTTGTGAAACTATTTCCTGAAGGAACTTGCTTTGAAACCAATTGTTGGATTACTGAGAGGGGGTGAATCAATAATAGATCAATTTAATCATTTTTCACCATAAAATGCAAATGTTATATCAATGTATCATTATCATCCAATAGTTGTAGAGTAAATAAACAATGAACAAATGAGCAATCACACACATACACAATACATCGGTTTTTTACGTGGAAACCCAAAGAGAGAGAAAATTTCAGAAGGTGGCTACAACCACCTATCCTTTCCCTGTCCAACCGCCTTGACGTAGAGGTAGAATGATGGAACCATTCTCACACTATCACTGTGAGATATACTATTGTAAACTTGTACCAATCAACCTGCACCAAACAACCTGTACCAATAACCTGAACCATGCATCAACCATGAATCAACCTGTACATCAACCTTTAATAAATATGTACCATAAACAAGTGCATCAACCATGCACCAACCTATACCAAACAACTTGTACTCAACCTGTACCATAAACAAGTGCATTAACCATGCACCAACCTGTACCTCAGCCTGTAGTAAACGTGTACCATAAACAATTGCATCAACCATGCACCAAACCTCTACCTCAACCTGTACCATGAACAATTGCATCAACCATGCACCAAACCTGTACCATGAACAATTGCATCAACCATGCACCAAACCTGTACAAATAACATGTCCCAACAACCTGTCCAAACAACTTGTCTCATCAATATTATCAACCAAATCAGATATACTCACCAATATTAATCACCAATACAACTCTCAAGGATGTGCATCAACCAAGTATAACACAACAACTCATAATCATCACCAAGATCAATATGTACTTCTAATAATATATTGATACAAGTATGCTACATCATCCATAAAAGATGTGTCAACAATAATACTAACAAGTGCCTCCAACCATGTACCAAGTATGTATCAATCATGTATCAAGTACTCATCAACTATGACTCATCAATATGTAACAACATCATCAACTATACACCTCATGTATGTGTCAACTCATCAACTATTTGTCTTATCCATGTACCCAACATGTACCTCAACCAAAATCTCTAATTAATTTCATCATCCAATTCTAAGTTGTAACTACTTAATAGACTTGGTGTATATGATCAGATACCTACAAACCTTTCTTAACTTTAATAACGAGATACTATCATTTTCATCAAACTTTTCTTTAGTCTCACATGACTAGTTTTGGATTAGTCAACAACCCTAACTTGAAATAATCATAAGTATGTACATGTAATGAATAAAGATATAAAAATAGTACACAATGTTCTTTAGTATTTTTTATCCAATTGCTCCAGGTGTCACTACTTGGAACCTTTTAGAAAAGGAGTTATAACAAAAATTGCATACCTTTTTGAATTTTGGTTTATTCTAAAGAGTGAACTTGTAGAGATTTCCCCGCACAAACTATTTTTTGTATGGATCTGAAAATTTTACACCGAATACTACAAACTATACTCTAACCAACACATTTGGTCTTACTAAATTTGGATCTGTTATCAAGAAGTTATGACATTTTTACATGAAACACATGTTTCAGACTAGTTTAAGGACTAGCCACAAACCCTATTTTCCATGGAATGTAACTCCAAAACTACAACGCCCCACAAGATGAAATTCATACCAAAAATACTCGGATATGTTTTCTTAATGTACTATAAATTTCACGGTCTAAATCATTCTAAAAAACAAGTTATTGTTAAAATGGTGAGATGACCTGTAAATAACATACCTTAGAAAGCATCATCAAAAGAATTTATCCTCCCTTGAATTTTGGTCTTCTTTACTTTACCTTCTCTCTAAAATTCGGCTTAGATATCTTTTGGTTACCTCAGTCACTTATAGGTATTCAATATGTTCAAGTGTGATTTTAAATGAGAGAGCCTTTCCTCTTATTTATACTTTCATGTAGCTTCCTCAAGGGGTTACCTTTTAACCATCTTAACTCACTTTCCTTATTTTAGGGTTAACAAACTTCTAACCACTTGTCCAATTAGTAATTTATCCATTAAATTTATTATCTAAATAATTTATTTTGTATCCACCTTAAATTATAGTACACTTTCTAACCATCTTAAACCACTTTCCTTATTTTAGGGCTAACCCACTTTTAACCACTTGTCAAATTAGTAATTTATCCATTAATTTAGTATTTAAATAATTTATTTTGTATTTACTTTGAATTATAGTACACTCATCACTTTACTTTATTATTTACCTTCTAAAAATCTCTTAAATCACTTTGACTACTTTGACCTTTTGGGGCTTCTAGATATCTCATGAGGGTTCTCCCAAATCGTAAGGCCATAACTCTTAAACCGTGAGGAGTTATGTGGCGTTCCACATACCACCTGAAATGAAATGACATGTAATATCCATATAGAATAGTCTTGCCTTCAAATATATCAAAGTGCATACCATTATACATCAAACAAAGTTGGTTCCATTACCCAAACCTGGGTTCTCCAACATCACATGACCACAACTCTCTAGCCGTGGGGAGTTTTGTGATGTTCCACATACCACTAGAAATGGCATGACATTTACTACCCATCTAGAATAATATTACCTTCAAATATATTAAAACGCATTCCATTATACATCAAATAAACTTGGGTCCATTACCCAAACCTTTGTGCTAACGGACTTTCTCCAAGGGTTGACATCAATCACTAAGGGTTGACATCAATCTACAATATCACTCTTAAATGGTTGAAATAAATGACAACAAACAATCCATACCAACATTCCATCAACCTAAGACAATTGTTTGACAATGTCCCCCTTTGGTATTGATGGCAACACCAACATTGGAAACACTTAGTAATGATAACATTCATTCTTATACTCCTCATCAATGTTTCTATGTCTCCCCCTTTGACATCAATGACAAAGGGTATCTCCCTTTGGGGCTGATCCCCCTCACTAAAATCTCCTTGGGCTACTCCCCCTATCTACATGCCTCTGTGCTCTTTCTCCAAGCATTTCTATCCTGCATATGATAAATATCTCCCCCTTTGTTATCAATGGAAAAGGTATCTTTCCATCCGGGGCTGCTCCCCCTAACTGAACTGTCATTGGGGATATTCCCATTGACTGAGATCTTCCTAAAACTGATCTCCCAACTTGAAATTTCCTCTTTATGGTGCTTCCTCATGTAAATCTAAGACATATAAGATAAGTATTCAAAATCATTCATTTTGGAGTAGAATTTACTTTGAGTCTCTGGCGAAGATACTCAAAGGCTTCCCATGGAAGCGGTTTTGTAAATATGTCTGCCACTTATTCTTTTGTTCCCACATATTCAACTCAGGTGTTCTTCTCTACAACCTGTTCTCATAGAAAGTAATACTTGATTGGAATGTTCTTCGTTTTGGAGTGCATCACCAGATTCTTTGAGATACTGATGGCGCTTGTATTATCACAATACATTGGAATGGGCTCATTATACTCAACCTGTATATATTTCAAAGTTTGTTTCATTCAAAGAACCTATGTACAACATGTTGCTGCTGCAATATACTCTTCCTCAATTGTAGATAAAGATATTGTTGATTGTTTATTTCTTAGCCATGATACTAAACACTCACCCAAGTAGAACATTGCTCCACTGGTGCTTTGTCATTCATCAATGCAACCTGCCCAATACATCTGTGGAGGAAATAAGTGATAGATCCTTTCCTTTTGGATACCATAATCCAAACACTTATGTTCCTTTGAGATATCTGAAAATCCTCTTCACTGCTAATACATGTGATTCTTTTGGTGCTTCTTGAAATCGTGCCACATGTGCAACTTCCTGCATTACATCTAGTCTGGATGTTGTCACATATAGTAATCTACCAATCATTAAACTGTATTGCCTCTGGTATGTAGACTTTGAATCATCATCTTTTCTCAACTTGCAACTGGTTTTCATAGGAGTGGTAACTAGTTTTCAATCTTTCATTCTGAACCTCTTTAGCATTTCTCTAATATACTTAGTTTGAGAAATAAAAATTCCTTCATTTCTTTGACATATCCGAAGACCCAGAAAGAAGGATATTTCTCCAATTAATGACATTTCAAATTCATTCTTCATATCCTTTGCAAATTCTGTCTTAACCTGTCATTAGTACTTCCAAAAAAAATATCATCAATATAAATTTCAATTAATAAAATACTACCTTGAGTTACCTTGATGTAGAGGTTGTTGTCTGTGCTTCCTTTCCATAGTTCGTAGGGAGTTTTGTAATTTTTTTTTATGATAATTACTTTGTTTTGAATCTGAACTGTTGTATGCACTGCATGTGTCTAGAAAATATCTGTCAATTTGGAATCCATTAGAATTGTTCAAGTCATTTCCTGTGTAATTATCATCCATTATGATAATGTTCCATTGTCTCTGAACCACTCTTTGAACCAATCTATGAATCCAGTATCTTGTCCACTTTCATATAATTGTCCAAACCTGCTAAGTATTCTTACAAATACATCTCTGTCCATACTTTCCAAGACTCTACTTGTGCAACTGTCCATAATGTTGACCCATTTATCTCTATACTATAATGAAGTATTGATTAATTTTTCAAATTGTACTTCTGCTGACTGACTTCTCTAGATCTATCTTTTCAAACTCTACAAGTTGCTCGAATGATGGTTCTTTGGTCAACTATCGCATAGAATCCCCCTATCTAATATTCATATTACCTAGGATTCTCAAAGTCGGATGGCTCAGAACAATTTCTGCTCTGATGTGTACTCATCATCATCTTCATTGGTAGATTCATCATCTCTTTAAGCTCTGACTTCTTTCTTTCTTTCTATGGATTCATCTTTCACTACAATACCTGAAATTACAATCTCTTGAACATGTTACTTATTCATTTGTCCTTCTTTTCTTTCATTTATTTTCCAAACCTTTCTATATATGACATCCTTATTGTTGGTTATGGAGCCTGATTATCTTCCTGATTCAGAGGTCCTTTCTTTCAGTCGTGTTTATACCCCATGAAGTATTTACACCCTAGAAGTATGTACACTCTTCCACGCGAGGGAGTGCAGAGGGGGGTTACCCCCTTTGCGGGGTCCGGGGGGGCTATCCCCCGACTGGGGGGTCTGGGGGAAAGCGGGCCCCCAGCGGTGGTTTGGGGGAAAAGACCCCGAAGCAAAAATTGCCTTGTAAAAGTACATTGTAATTTCATTGTAAATCTGGACCGTTCATTATAAGGTCGCAGATCTAACAGTAGAGATTATGTTAGGGTTTTTTGCCCTAGAAGGAAACCCTCTTTTATGAGGGAAATGTATTGCGGCTATGGATGATGGTGAATATTGTATTATGAGAGATGATACTATGAGAGAAAGAAGAGGAAGTTACAACGGGTTTTGATGTAGGTTGTATCCCTTCATTTGCTGGATAATAATAAAGGAAGGACCTGGAAATTTCTCTGGTGGACGTAGCCCACACTGGGTGAACCACGTAAATCTGTGTCTCTTGTATTGTGTGTCTTCTGTGTTTTTTTTCTGCATTTGTTTTATTTTATTGCTCTGTGGTCCTGTTTTTCTAACAATTGGTATCAGAGCGTAAGGTAACTCGCAGAAAAAGAGGGTTCTTGGTTCGAGTGGGAGAAATGTCGGAATATGGAAAGTTTAGGGTCGATAAATTTAACGACCAAAACTACCAGTTATGGAAGATGCAGATGGAAGACTATTTATATCAGAAGGATCTATTCCTACCATTGAGTGGAGTAGCAAAGAAGTCGGCGGCCATGAAGGATGAAGAATGGGAGATTCTTGATAGAAA
>ML783702.1:640023-663455 GCA_009831015.1 Picea engelmannii
TTCCTTCTCCATACTGTGGTTGGCATAGGGACATCTTCATTCATATATCTGCAATCTCATGCTTTGTGACCAAGATAATTGCATTTGTAGCATACAATATTTTTGTCCATCAACGAGTAAAATGAAGTTGACAAATCCATGATTATTTTCATATCTTCTGTTTAAACCATTCATGTTTCTTGCGTATTTGTTCCTTTCATTGATTTTGCAATTAATTGCCTTATGTCCAAATTTTTTCCAAGTATAACAATGACCAAGAAAGAAATTTTTATACTTGGGAGTAAGTGACCTTCTTTGTGATGTAGTCCATCTAGGTTCATGATCTACTCTTCTATAGTTTCCTTCATACTGATCAAAGCTTCTTTGATTCCTGAAGGTAGGAGGTCTTCTTGGATATTCATCTCTTTTGTAATCATTCATTCTTTCTGGTATCCTGGTCAACTTCTCATCAATTGTCTGTGTAGCTCTTTCTTCAACCTTCTTGTTGGTATTTGCATCTTATTTGTATGAAGTTTCACCCATGCATACAAGATGTGTTAATTCTTTTGGCACTTGAGAGTTTCTTAAGCTCTTCATCAATGAGACAACTTCTTGTTCAATTTTCTCACAATCTTCTTCTTTCTTTATCATTTGGACCTTATTTACTTCTGCTATTCTTCTTGCTTCTTCGAGTAGAGTTTTCAAGGAAATGGTTTCTTCTCTTAGTTTCTGAAAGTCTTCTAATTGTTTCTTTAATCTTACAACTGTCTTTTCATAACTACCCAATTCACTTATTAGTTTTCTATGCGTGTCTTTGAGATTGTTATTTTCAATCTCAACATGCTTCATTTTTTTAAGATTCTCATCTTCTTGTTGAATCATTTCTACTTCATGATTTTCTTCTTCTTCATTATCATATCTTTCAATCCTTGGATGAGGACATTCAAATTCAACATGTCCTACTCCTTCACAATTAAAGCAAAAGAACTGACCTCTATTTTCTTCTTTGAAATATGAAATGTTGTAATCTTCTTCAACTTCTTCTTCTTCTTCTTATGCTTCTTCCCTTGAATAAAGGTCTTGTAGCTTGTCCCAAATATCTTTTGCCGATGCACATGATCCCACCTTAGATTTCACTAAATTTGTCAATCCATCCAGGATGGTATCTATTGCCAGTTTGTTGTTCCTTTTTGCTTCCTTCTGAGCTGCAACATTTGGTTTCTTCAAAGAATTGTATCCTGAAGCAACTAAGAACCAAACATCTGCCACAAGAGATTTCAAGTAAGTTTCCATTCTATTTTTCCAGTATTCAAAATTCCTTCCATCAAATGGTGGAATCCCATTTGGAATGTTGTCTTCAATTTTTGCATAGGATCTTCCTTCCAGTGGTTAAATTGTACTGAAGGTAACCCGCTCTGATCCCAATTGTTGATACTGAGAGGGGGGTGAATTAGTATCAAGTACAATTTAAAAATATTTTTCAACTTATACTTAAACCATTCAATTATATCCAATGAGCAATGAACAATAGTATAAGAGTTACACCAATACACCACAATACACCATGCACAATATATGAGAAATAATCAATAGGTTTTGTTCAAGGGAGGTAATGACTTCCAAAGGTAGCTACAACTTCCAAATGTAAAGGGAGGGATAAACCTCCAAGAGGAAGATACAATCCTCAAATATCAAGAGAGATTTGAACTCTCCATCCTTTCCCCTTCCTTCCACTCAAGAATATATGAGAGATAATAAAACTTTACATTAAATCATCACCATCAACCAATCAACACATAGAACCTGATAATGCTTCCTGAGACTTCTTCAATTTCTGCAATTCTTCAATCCTTGGAGTACTATGATCCTTTAGATAATATTACTCAATGTGTTCTCAGAAACTCCTCCAATTTTCACTCCTTGAATCCTCCCTAAAAAGAGGTTATAGAAAGAATGGTAGACTTTATTCAATTCTGGTCTAATCAGGAGAGTGAACTTGCACATAATTCCCTGTGCTCAATAATTAACATTTGATTATGAAACTCACACACACGAAACTAAAGTATGCACGATTTCCAATGAAATTTGTCTCACTTCATTTGGATTCTCTATGAATAAGTTATGACCTTTTTACCCAGAACACCTGTTTATTGACTAGCTTCAGAGCTGGTCACAAACCCTATCTTCCACAGAGTGTATCTCCATAATTATAGTGAATAAAGAGCTAATTTTTTTACAAAAGGTACCTTGATATGTCTTCTCAATACCATAGCGATTTCACCATCTGAGTCGTTCTAGAAAAAACGTTATAGAAAAAATAGTAGGATGACCTGAAAATAACATACCTTAGAACACATCACCAAAAGACTTCATCCTCCCTTAAAATTCGGCCTTCTTTACTTCTTATTTCCTCTTAAATTTGACTTGTATCAAATGAATGTATAATGATGTTTATTTATACCATTTATGTCACTTCCTTTTAACATTAGGGCCGACCTGACACTTTTTTATTTTGTAATTCTTTTCTTTAATTATCTTCAGGGCCTACATATACTTCCTTCTTCAATTCACTTTGTCATATTCAAAAATTCATTTCTCCTCAACCATGAGGATCCATGTGACGTGCCACATACCACTGGAAAAAACATGATGTATACTATCCATTCATGGGTGTTGTATATGCATGTTCATTGTCCTTCATGTTCAAATATCTTTATCAATCTTGTGGTCCAAAACCCATGACTAGGGTTGACATCAATGACAACAACCAATCTTCCAACATCCTCAAGTCGATCCCAACTCAAAGGCGTGTGACATGGTCACCCGTAAAGAAACTCGAATGGCACCATATTAATGGTCTTTGATAACTGTTGTTATATGAAAATTCTGCCAATGGAAAGAATTCTTCCCAATGCTTATGTTGGTCCATCACGTACATACACAACATATCCTCCAATATTTGGTTTCTTCTCTCAGTCTGCCCTTCTGTTTCTGGGTGATACGCAGTACTAAAGTTAAGTTGGGTTCCCAAGGCCTCTTGGAAACTAGTCCAAAATCATCCTGTAAACACTGATCCTTTATCGAATATAATCCTCTTAGGGACATCATGTAGCCTCACAATCTCGCTGATGAAAAATCTAGCTATATCAAGTTCCTAATACATCATATGCATAGGAATAAAATGAGCACTCTTCGCCAACGTATTGAATACCACAAAAATTTAGTCGTGTCTCCTTGCTATCAGTGGAAATCCAATAATTAAATCCATCTAAATGACCTCCCATTTCAATTCCAGAATAGCATGCGGCTATAGTAATCTTTCTGGATGTCTATGTTCAACCATCACCTGCTAACATTCTAGATATCTTGCTGTGTAGTTGACTATGTCTTCCTTCATTCCTTTCCAGAAGAATAATTCTTTAAGGTCTTCCCTCATCTTCGTGATTCTAATATGAGCCATGTATACTTCTCTATGAGCCTTGTTTAGGATCAAACTCCTCAACTCGTTGTTGGGTGGTACGTAAATTTAATTTTTAAATCTCAATAATCTTTCGGTGTCCACAGTAAATCCCTCAAATTTTGGTACCATCATTGTGTTTTGTCCGATAAAATCAATGACCTCTTTGTACGAGTCATCGTCGCGCTGTAAAGTTAGAATATTTTCATGTAGATTCATCTGAAGAGTCATCACCAAAAATATGCATGGTCTTCGACTCAACGCATCAACCACTTTGTTTACTATTTCTTTTATGTAAGTAATCTTGAAATCGTACTCGCCAAGAAATTTTGACCAACGTCGTTGTCACATGTTCAAGTCGCTTTGTGTAAATATGTGTTGTAGTCCATAGTGGTGCATTTTTAGTTTGAATTTCCATCCAATAAGGTAGTGTCTCCAAACTCTCAAGGCATAAATAATGGCTAACAACTCCAAGTCGTGCGTTGCATAGTTCTCCTCATGCCTTCTCAACTTTATCGAGATGTAAGCGATCACTCGACCATATTGCATCAAGACTCCGCCTAATCCTTCCTTGGATGCATCATTCCATACCAGGAAGTCCTAGTCCATGTCAGGGACCTTTAGTATCGGTCCTGTTGTCAACAACTCCTTGAGCCTCTGAAATGCCTCTGCGCATTTCGCGGTCCAAACAAACTTCTTATTCTTCTTCTGCAATTCCGTGTTCGGATTTGATATCTTCGAAAAAACTTCAAAAAACCATCGATAGTATCCTGCTAACCCCATGAATCTATGCACTTCAGGAACATTCGTCGACACAGGCCATTCCATAATAACCTCGATCTTTTCTTGGTCCACAACGATACCTTTGTTGGAGATGAAATGCCCTAAGTAGTGAATCTTTGATTGATAAAACAAGAATTTAGACAATTTCCCATACAATTTGTTCCCTCATAGACACTGTAGTACCATGTGAAAGTTCTCATCATGATCCTCCATTATCTGAGAGTAAATCAAAATATCATCAATGAATACTTGGATGAACTTGTCCAAGTATTCACGGAACACCCCGTTCATCAAACTCATAAATACCCCTAGGGCATTCGTCAGTCCAAACGGTAAAACAATAAACTCATAATGTCCAAAAATCATCTTAAAGGAGGTCTTAGGGATGTCATCCTCCTTCATCCGTAACTGGTGATACCCTAATATCAAGTCAATATTTGAAAACATTGTCGCACCCTTCATCTGATCAAAAGATCATCAATCCTTGGCAACAGATATTGATTCATGATCATAACCTTTTTCAATTGATGATAGTCAATGAAGAGTCTCCATGACCCATCCTTCTTCCGTATGAAGATAACAGGAACCACTCATGGTGACACACTCAGACGTATAATTCCTAATTCCAACAACTCCTTCAGTTTCATTCTCAACTCCCGTAACTCCGGGGTCGACATCCGATAAGGTTCTCTTGCTATCGGTCAAGTTCTCGGTTTTAGGCCAATGGTAAATTCCAATTCCTTCTCTAGAGGCATCCCAGGTAACTCCTCAGGGAAGACATCTGCAAACTCTCTCACCACCGGAAGGTGTTCTAGACCTTCCGCTACTCCCTTCTCGTTAACGCAAGCATCACAAAGCTAAACTTGTCCCGTTCAATTTCATTTACCTTAATTATTTTTAGCGTTGCACCAGAAATAAAAATCTCGGTAGCACCTGGATCTATTAAAATACTAAGGGTCTGGTCATCGATGGTACCTAACGCCTCAAGCACAGTTAATTGGTGCTCTTCCTGGTGGCTATTCACTGCTACATGAATCCGATGGGCCTTGCCCAAATCTCCCATGGTAGTGGGTCTGGATGATCCATATGCTCTGGTCCTCTCCACTAGGAAGTCACACTGGTAATGTGGCTATCCACATGTCCAACACCCTTTCTTCGGTCTAGTACTCCTGGTACCCGAAGTAGAATTTGACAGCCCACCCGCCTGGAACCCTAGTATGTTCTTCTAAACAGGCCTAAATTGTTGTTGTTGCGGTCAACGTTGCTACTGGTGTTGTGGTCCTCTATAAGGAGTCTGTAGATGAGGCATTGGTCGACATGGTTTAGTGTATGTGGATCCTCTCTTAGTGACTTGAAATCCTAGTGAATGTCTAGCCGGTGTCTGATGTTGCAGCACACTAGATGACACCTGTCTCACTGGTCTCGCTGGAGTCCTGCTCTGACCCCAGCTGATAAAATCCTTCTCTGCTATGAGGGCCTTCTTGACAACATCATGCAAGGTTTCAGGCATAAGAATTCTAACCTTTTGCATGAATGCTGACATTAAGGAAAAAAATGAACCTATTAACCTTAAGTTTCTCGGTATTCAGGTGTGGAGCATACTGAAGCAACTCCATAAAATGGGCCTCGTTCTTGGGCACCATACAACCACCCTATCATAAGGTGTTGAACTCGTTGATATGATTCTCAACGAATTCCTCAGATTGATAACTCTCCCGGAACAGTTCCCATGACACGTCTTCAACAGTCATGTTCAATTGCAGCAAGAGCATCTTCCACCATAGAAGATAACTCCCCTTCATTTTAAATACCACCATGTAGACCTTCATGTTGGAGTTATATTTGCAAAGTTAAAATCACATCGCCATAATCTCCAACCATTCCTTAGTAGCTGGGTCGTTTGGGGCACCAAAGAACTCGGGAAATTTGACCTTCTCGAGTTTGCATTGAATGCTACCAGTGCCGACCGGAGCACGCAGTGGAACCTCAGGAAGTGTCGGTGCCCTGGCCTCATCTCTATCCAAACATCTGATCATTGCCTCAAACATCCTCTGAAAGGACCTCATCATCCTAACCACATCACCCACAGCTACATGTTCTTGCCTGACAAATTGTTCGTCTCCCTGGGGCTTATACCCCTCAGGCATGGATGCTATTGGAGGTGTCATGCCTCCTCCCCTAGCACCATGTCATCTACCTCCGCAACGTCCTATAACCATGATTACCTGCACAAATACAAGTCAAATTAATTAACAACATTATAATCAAATATCAAATCAACGGAAGTTGTAGTGATCCCAAGTCATTGGTTGAACCGACTCTGATACCATATGTAACGTCCTTGACGTTATGACAACATCCGACACATAACAAGTGCTATTTTTATTTTTCTTTTTTTTCTTTTCTTTTTAAAAACAATAAGGTAACAACAACAATCAATCAATCCATGCAACTCGATGACGAACACAATGCACACAATTCAGGAAACAGAAAACATAACAACCTAGCATGCTAGCACATCATGCAACTGGACGCAACATATGAAAATCAATCAAACCAAAACAAAACGACTACCTGCTCGTCCTACCCTGCAAATTTAGGACCTACAGGACACATAAGAAATGCTCAAGCCCAGGTTCCCATTGATTTTGACCATTAAAGGTCTCAAGGCTGGCAACTATTATGAGGAACAAGGAGGTGTCTACATCTTGCCCGACACAAGCAAGACAACACCTACAAGCTAAAAGACAATCCTCAATAAAAAAAACGCAATAGCACCAACCGACACACGTAACATGAACCTTCAATGTGAGGGAGAATTAGGAATCAAAGAATCAACAATGCATGGCACACAAGTAAATAACATTAGACGAACATTAGTGGCCTTTCACCACGCACCACCAAATAATCTAATATTAGACAATACTTTAATTAACCTTAAATTTATGAACGCACAAAAGATATATGCCATACACCATCTATCTAGCAATAACCAACTTGAGGCGCAATTCTATTTACCATAGGATTCTTCTAGCTATTAACTCGTAACCATGTTGGTAAGATAAAAATACGATGGAATTATTCCTTCTAAAACATTAATGGAGTCGCTAAGAAAGATGGAGTGACACTTCAATTTAATGGTGAACATCATTAACTTCCATTTACACAAATTAATGAATTAAAGATTTATATTAAAAGGGATCCATTCATAGGTAAAATGATTGGGATAACCATTTCCTAAAATAGGTTTCAAGGAAAAAATATTCATCATTCAACATGTATTTAAGAACCGATATTTACTACCTTGCATCCCCTTTTAAATTGGTATTATTTTACTTATATATTTTGTAGATTATAATTTGGATGAAAATAGAACACAATCATCGTATGAATAGTCCATTAGGAGAACATCTTGTAAAGGATTCTTTGCTAGAAATCTTTGAAAGCCTCATAATTGGTCTTTTCACTAGACATACATTCTAAACATATACTTCCTTATGGACATAATTGTTGCCAAAACTTATCAAAAATACAAATCTCAAGATATCGCATAACTCGTATCTATAATGTACATAAATTTCCTATCAGGTACATAACCTAAGTATCATAACCATTTCAAAATTGGTATAAAAACATTACAAAAATGTGTATGACAATTCCTTCCCATATAAGTTGAAAAAATTTAAACTATTGAAATAACATGAATAGAAAGGAAGTGAACATTCTATGTTGAATCCAAATACCTGAAAATAGATTTAGTTTGTCTAATCATGAACCATCAAGAAGAAACAACACTCATATGGATTTTGTGCAAAGCCACTTCTCAATCAAAGACTGTAAAAATTACTTAACATAATAATACAACATAATCACATCTAACCATTTAATTTAAATCTCCATAATCTGCATGGTCATCTACTGTGTTGTTGACAAGTGCATGCTCCAAGAGTAAATGGGCAAAAAGGCAGTATTAGTGTATCTTGAATTACTCCCGTTTAGAGGTAAAAAGGGTTGTGTTCTAAGCATTACGTAGAATCTATAATTAAGGTTTAACGACGGTAATATCAAATGCCAAAATCAGTCCCACACCATACCCAAACTAAATCTTTTCACCTGCTCTAGTTCACACACCCACCAATTATTTTTAAATGAGAAGGGGAGGCCACTATTTTACTTCGTTGTTGGTTGTTGCAAACTGGGTACGTAAGTGCGAATGCAGAGTTCTAGGAGGATCACTCGGGGTTTCTCCTCTCTGGCATTTGCCACCATCGAATGTAAGGATGCCCCAACAAAATCACTAAGGAAGACAAGGACAAACGTAGAGGGGTCCCGACAAATTTGTCGAGGGAACATCTGTTGGGGATGGATTAAATTACACATATTTAATGTTGGGAATAAAAACGAAATTGCAGAGAGTAAAACACAATAATCGCAAAGCAATGAAAAGGAATTTTCGTTGTACAAGTAAATGGATTTTCTAGGTAAAAAAAAAAAAACGAATTGCAGAGAGTAAAAACAACATTAATCGCAAAGAAATGAAGAGGTATTTTTGGTGTATAAGCGATGGAATTGCTGGGAAAATTAAAAATGAATTGTGGAGAGTAAATCACAATAATCGCAGAGGCTAAGGAGGGAATAAAGACCCAGGAGAGAATTACTTGTTGGGTAGAGAATGATCCTACACTTATTATCCATGCATAGGAAAGAAGGGCATTTGAATCTAAATCTTTAACACCGGAGTGAAAGACAGTCAATTCATCTCCTAGCCGACTTCTCAAGCACAGACTAATAACTTAAAAGTATAAAGGTATAGAAGACAAAAACACAATTTTCTTTGTATTAAAAACAATAATAAAAAAAACGCAGAGCATAATGTGCAATCGCAGAGGAAGACTTTGTTGGAGAATAAGAAATCATGGTTAAGGATGAGAAGAACTTTTAAAATCAGTTCTACATCAAAAGGCTAGCAGCGAAATCGTTTTTGGGACAGAGACAAAATTTATGTTTGAAGGTGCCATAAAAACTCAGATGTAACCACTAAATGAGAGCGTGGGTTTCGCCCGGGAGGAATTGAGTTATATAAGAAAGGATCAATCCAATAAATTACAAGCAAGTGTTTTCCAGGGAGAAAAGGAGACAATAACGCAATGATGAAAGCATAAGGCTGGGAAAATTTCTCATGGCGGAATGAATACAAAGATGAGATTACCACAACGACATGCTTAAAAAAAAATCCTTGAATAAAACTTCCTAGCAATGCGTATGCAATATAAATTAACTACATTTAAATTAAAACTTCATGAGTACAATCTCAATTTAGGATCACCGTAACCAGAGACAAAGAGTTTGAGGTTGTTATTTCGCGCTTTCCCTCCCTCCTGTGTCCCTCTTGCTGACCGTGAAGACCTCATCGGTACCTCCCAACCAATGCTAGGGGTACTCTTCTTCCCCCTGAGCCCCCTGAGCCCCCCGAGCCACAAAGGGGCCACACGGACAATACCATAGAATTCTAGCTCCCAGATCGCCTCGCAAGGACAGACTACCACTCGTTACCCGAGCTGGGTATCCCAACTCCCACAAAAGAAACTCAGTCAAGGTAAAATTCAGCAGCGTAACATTACGCAAGCCAGATGTGATCCATAGTCCTCCTCCTCCATCCTTTCAAAATATATTTCTTAGTCATTAGTTTCCCAAAACACTCATTATATTCATTTTTCATTTAATTAATTTCGAAAAACCTCCCCCGTACACATGTCGTCTGATCTCCTAGTTGCACCAGAAAATCAATTTATTAATTAATTGATTTTGTCTATTTACCTCACCCACCTAAAAGCATTCCTAAAAACACTCCTTGGTGTCCCATTATTCCCTTACAATTCTTAAATGACTTATGCCTTCCTAAATTCATAGTTGAGTTCATAAATAGAAAGTTTCAAAGGCCAGATTCCTTACTAAGTTAGACATTTCCCTATTTCTTTAAGTCCCTTTTTCTTTAAGTTCTCCCCTTTTCTTTAAGTTTTCTTTTTTCCTTAAGTTCCCCTCTTTTCTTTAAGTTTCCCCTTTTTAACTAAGTTCAGAATTAACAAGTTTAGACAAACAACCATTTACCCCTTTTTAATAATTAAACCTTCATTAAACTTTTTACTTTAATTAATAAAGCTTGAATTTTCTTTACCCCTTCTTGTTATATGTCTAATTAGTTTTTCTTGTTCAAAGGTTCTACTCAAACCTAGGTTTCCAATTCACTAGTCTTGGAAACAGTTCTTAAGGGAAAATTTGTTATTAAACTTTACTTATCACATCATTCATTTTAAGGCCGACCAGGTCCTAAGGAGCCATAGTTTTCTAGGCACTAGGTTGATTAATTTTACCACAGTTAAATTCACGACGTGCCCTTCAGGACGCACTGCGTGCTCCAAGGGTGTGACTCACCTCTTTTAATTTTATTTGCGCGACGCACCCTTCAGTACGCACTACGTTCTCCAAGGGTGCCACTCCCCTCTTGACTGAATTTGGTAGACATCAAACCCCTGGAGTCAATACTCTGTTAGGTGATCTTGTAGGAGACTAAGGGACTCTAAGTAATAAGGACCTTGCCTTATTGCAGGCCCCTTAGAATCATCGTGAGTGACTGTCATAGTCTACCCTCATGGCATCGCGGGTCTCTCAAACTAGGTAATCATTAACCTATATTTCGAGCCACGACAAGAGTGCTAGTAGGTTGTGGCAGGGTTGTTGCCACACCTCTCCCTCAATGTCTCTGGTTGTCGTGCGTGACCCATTTACTCCAAATGTGAGTCTAGTCAGTAAGCTATCTTCAGGCTACATCCATCAACGAATTATGTCAGCAATAACAATCAACATCATAATATCTAATCATATGTACATATGTCAAATCAACAACATTCAAACCCTAACAGTCAACTCCCTGGCTCGATCCAGAGTCCAAGGCGTTTCATCGATGCCTTGACATCCTCAACGTGAAGAATCCTACACAATAGGGAGAACCTAGTGAATAACACCTGTCTATGTAAATACAACAAAATAACATATCATCAAATCCACAATATTTCATAATCATAATCAAAACAACCAATAGTATAATGACCCGGATCACTTGCACGCAAGTGTCCTCAAAGAATAAGTTCACTCAGTGTGTGCAAGAGCGGGATGTTACAGACTCCCTCCCACCTCGCATTCCCTATTCCTCTTTCTTAGTTTAGACATATCAAGTTTTGGGTTTTTATAGAGATGCCTCCTCCACCCCAACGATCATTTATAGCTAGTTTTCTTACCCATTGGATTCACCCAACAAAATATTCTTCGACACACTTCTTCCTCCCATTCTTTGGACCCAATATCTACTCTATCTTGTCACTTTTGGGTTTATTTCGAGTCCTTATTTCCACTCCAAGCCTTCCCTTATGTTGTGTCTCTCATCTTCATTCTTATTCTATGTTTTTGATAACATCACTCTCATAATATCCCTTCAAATATCAAACACCATATTGACACAAACCCTAGCTAGATACATCACCCAAGGATTCTATTGAACTCGTTCTCATCTCACCTCATGAAAATTGGCTAGCACTCTTGCTAAATCCCAAAGAATACAATCTATGGATACCACACCCATATTCTATCTATACACTAGAATATCATTACCTAAATACGATGTTTAGATGCATGAATATGTTTTGTATTCCTAGATCTGCAGCCTCACTAACTACTTCCAAACCTACCAAAATATCATGAAGGAAAAACACCTCCTTCTTGTAGTTAAAAATTTAGTGGAACTCATGAAATCCTAGTAGAAATCTCTCCGAAATTCTACAAATATGTACATTGATCTCAACAAAGAATAGGCTACCAATCACAATGTTATGTGCATCGCTACATGGGAAGAATTTTTCTATTCCTTGAGAACACATTTTTATCCTCTAGTTTATTTATGTAGCATAATGTGTAAGTGGTTGTAGTGGCATCATGCTCCAAGACAAGGTGTCTAGGTTTCTAGTACAGGTACCTGATCTCAAATTCAATCGTGGTTTGCTTCTTCTTTTTCTAATGAACCAACTTTGTTTGAGTGAACCACTCTAGACCAAGCCCTTCTCTATTTCGTAGCCATTGAATGAAAATTTGACAAGAGACCTCGTTCACACCAATTTGTAACCCTAACAATATCTCTGTAACTAACTCCTTCACTTCCCCAAGACCTTGTCCACATCTATCACATAGTTCCCCTAGAATTAACACCCAACATAATTGTTCCTATCCTCCATGATGGTTCCACTATCAAAAAAATGAAACTCATCATGTTGTTGAAATATAATTCTTACAATGGAAAGCCATATACTTAGATGAGAAAAACCTTATACTTCGATGAGAAAAAAATGGTTTTGTTACTACCCATTTGTCTCCTAAACCTTCTCCAACTCCTCAAATTATTTCTCTTCCCAACCCTACTACAATTCACCACTCCTTACACTTGATGACAAACATCAATTGTATAACAATTTTTTCTTTCCATTTCACTCACACTTTCCTAATAAAGAATTAGTTAGCTATTGGGTAAGTGCAAGCTAATGACGGTCCCTCATGACGCATTAGTGTCAATGAAAATATGGAAAAACAACAATGTATTAACTTGGGGGGATTATTTAAGGTAGTTTTACAATGAATTTGAATATGGTGTAAAAAAAGAAATGTAGGAAATTGGAGTAGCTTTTCAAATATGCAATTATTACAGAAATTGTGAATAACTGTGTGAAATATGAGTTTTTCTTACAATGGTATGTTCTTTTTCTAGAAAAATATAAGGTATATGTGTCCATTAGTGGACATGTTTATTACCATAATGATGAAATTTCCTTCAAAAAAATAGTATAATTGTAGAGACCCCATTTTTCTAGTGCGATGTATTTTTTCAAAATTTATAATATTAATTATATATATATATATATATATATATATATATATATATATTATATAAAAAAAATCATTATATATAAAAAAAAGTCTTTACATTGTAGATATTAGTATCTTCTAGTGCGGCATATAACTCGTTTTAAAAATGGTTCAGATGAAAAAAAGTTATAGCAAAAATAAAATAGGCATGTATTTTAGGATTTTTATATATGTCGAGACAAAAATAAATTAAAAATAGCAAAAAATATTAATCTTTTTAAAAATACATATATTCATAATCTACATAGCTGACTCTATAGGCGTATGTAGTTTCATAAACAACATATTTTTGTAGCCTATAGAAAATTAACATAAAAAATAGAGATATAGAGTGGTATTCATAGAGATGGAGGATTTTATGTATTTGAAGACCGAACCACTAGGTTTTTCATCCCAAACCTAAATCTGAGGAAACTAGGTTTTTCATCCCAAACCTAAATCTGAGGAAACCAACTCAACAAACACATACGCTTGAGTTTTTGCTCCCACTTGAAAAAAATTGAAATGCAAATAATATGCACACACTTTTGGAACATGCACATGTTTGTAAAGCATGTGTGTGTTCTAAAAGCGCCCACAAGTCCCAAAAGCGCACAAGTATTTTTAGGAATAGGAACATGTCTCCAATCTTGTTAACATAATAATTCTCTCTTTATCTTCCCCCTTTTCCCCCCTCTCTCTTACTCCCTCTATATTCCTTTCTCTCTTCAACCTCTCTCTCTCTCTCTCCATACATCTATTCCCCCTCTTCCCCTCCCTCATTGTGTCCCTTTTCCCCACCTCTCTCTCTCCCCCATTGTTCCCCCATGATATCTCTCTCTACTTGACTTAGTCTCTTTGTATTCTCTCAACATCCCTCCCATTGTTAACATAATAATTCTCTCTTTATCTTCCCCCTTTTCCCCCCTCTCTCTTACTCCCTCTATATTCCTTTCTCTCTTCAACCTCTCTCTCTCTCTCTCCATACATCTATTCCCCCTCTTCCCCTCCCTCATTGTGTCCCTTTTCCCCACCTCTCTCTCTCCCCCATTGTTCCCCCATGATATCTCTCTCTACTTGACTTAGTCTCTTTGTATTCTCTCAACATCCCTCCCTTCCCCACCCTCTAATTCTCTCTCCCTCCATCCCCCTATGTGTGTGTGTGTGTGTCTTGCTTTCTCTTTCCTTCCCTATGTCTCTCCCTTCCCTCTCTCCCCCCCTCTTTCTTTACCTCTCTTTCCCTATCCCTCTCTAACTACTTCTCTCCCTCCCCTCTCTATTTACCTCTCTCTCCCTATCCCTCTCTAAATAGTTCTCTCCCCGCACCCCTCTCTCACTTTCTCCCTCTCTCTCTACCCCCACTCTTATTTTAGTGCTATTGTGGTGATTGTTCTAGTTATATTGTTGTTATTCTTCCATTTATAGCATTTTATTTATGTTTTGCATACTTTTTATATATAGTATATTACAAGTGGTATCAGAGCACTTTCCTCTACAGAAAGTGTGGGTTGAATTTTTTTCAAGGTAGAGACGTATTATGATGTCTTTAAGCCACAAAGATCCATCATTACATGCATAAAACTATGGTTGAGGGATTCATACACGCAGGAAATACAAGTGGTACTTAAGCGCACATTTGTTGGCCACCCTTTTAACCCCTTTTGGTACCCCTTCGAGCGGTAGCGCATCAGACATCATTTGTGTACGGATTGACCTAGATTACCTAAAGCCCTCTTTAGATAAACTGATCAGCCGCCTGACTGATATAGTGCCATCGAGAACAACACTTAGGAAGATACTCTCTAGTACTTGGGTAGTCGCGTAGTACGGCTAAGGGTACGATCTATCCTCCTTAGTTAGTGCCCTTATATATTGGGCTGAGTACTACTGTTGGACCTCGCACGTATATCAGAGAGATATAGCACAGGGAAAACCCTTATCTGTATAACTCTTGAATATCTAACCCTTGGGGACAGAAACATTAACAAATTAAAACAAACAAAATCTCTTGCCGCGCAACTATGTTTGGGTTTCCAAATAACTACACATTTCTTCCTGGTTAAGAATTTGGGAATTTCATTACTGCAGTAATATTCAGACTAGAGTATAACTGCACCATTATTTGAGACCTATTCCATTGGATTCATCTCTTCTCCCTTATCACATTCATACATATCATTTTTCAACAAAATTTGTGACCCCACTCACCCCATTTCGGTTTCCTCATCATCATGGTCCATATCCATAGCCAAGACATGGAAGCTCGCTTCAATACCTTACAATCTAATTTCACCGAGACCCAACAAGAAGTGAAACAAATTAGTTCCAATGTTGTCACCCTCAATACATCCATGTAGTCCTCAATGGAGGAAATCAAACAACTAAATACCCAGCTTGAATTTGTCGTTTCAATGCTCTGCACCAAGATCCATATCCCTACAGATAAGCCTTTATCTAACCCACCTTCAGGTACTAAAGCTGAACATTCCTCTAACTTTCAGCACCATCACTTTCAACGTGACTTACGCCTTCCACGGGTGGATGTGACCAAATTTGATGGCTCTGATCCCACTGGTTGGGTAACCCAAATAGAAAATTATTTCTCTATATACGAAATTACAGATGACTTGGCCAAACTCTGGTATGGTGTTCTCCATCTAGATCAAGATCATTGGCAATGGTGGCAATGGAGAAAAACTTCTCGTCAAGGGTATATTTCTTGGACACAATTTGTGGCAGATATTTATGAATGCTTTGACACTGACACCAACCATTTGGGTCGTTTGACAAATTTGAAACAATGAGGAACAATGGAAGACTTTATAGCTGATTTTGAGCGCCTGGATTTTCAGACAGAGGGCATGTCTGATGCCTTTTTCTGAGAGTGTTTTATCAGTGGCCTCAAGGATGAGATTTAGTCCCCTATCCTCATGGCTCGGCCTCAAATTTTGGTGGAGGATACTAAAAGAGATAAAGAATCACAACGGGCTGTATCTTCTCAAAATTGGAAACCCTCCTTTATCCCTCGCACTAAACCAGTAAATCCCACTACTCCCTCTACTCCACTAAAGATCCAAAAATTGACCAGGGATGAAATGGTTGAATGCCAACTCAAAGGTCTTTTTTATAATTGTGATGAAAAATATTTCTCGGGCCACAAGTGTAAGGAACAAAATATTTTTATGGACATCTCAGAGGATATTTTAGAAGAGGATGTTGAAACTCCCCTTGTGTCTGAGTCACTTGAAACCACTGACACAACCCCTCCCCCAGATCCTCCTGAAGTAGAACCGGTCATTTCCCTAAATGCTCTCACTGGATTCTTTTCTCCCCAAACCCTCAAGCTCATCGGTTACATCAAGCATAGGAAGGTCATCATTCTCATTAATAGTGTAAGCACCTATAATTTTATTCATCATCGCATTGCCCAAGAAACTCATTGTTACATCCATGCCATCAATAATTTCCAAATCATGATTTCCAATGGTGACTCCATGAAATGTGGAGGGCTTTGTGAAAATGTGTGTCTCCAAATTGGTGACTACCACCTCAAATCTCATATGTTTTCTATCGACATGGGCGTTTGTGACATTGTGTTGGGTGCAGATTGGCTAAGGACTTTGGGTCCCATTCTCATGGATTTTAAGGAATTAACCATGCAATTAGACTAGGGCCAACAACACAAGTTCCAAGGCATCACCACCAGTTCACCTGAGATCATTAGTTCCCATCGCATGGAAAATATGTTCAAAATAGGTCATTCTGGTGTTATCGCCCAACTCCATGCCATACAAGCAACAAAGACACCCTCGGTTCAACAAGACCTCCAATCCATCCTTTCTAAACATCAAGTGGTATTTTCCACTCCCCAAGGACTCCCTCCTTCCCGTGGTGTTCATGATCATTCCATTCCCCTTTTACCAGGAATCCTTCCTCCCAATATCCATCTATATCGTCACCCCTTTTCCCAAGAAAATGAAATTGAGAAAATGGTCCAGGAACTCCTTAACGCATGTTAGAGTATAAGTGGATGTGCTCATTTTACCATTGAAAATACCCTTGTCACCCAACCATAGGCCGAAGCCACCCTCCGAGAACCTTAACCTTGACAGAGAATCACTCCGGAAGAAAACCCTAGGCTAGATAGCCAAACAAAGGGTAGCACACCTTTCCCCAAGGATAGCGCATCAACAAGAGCTGATATGATAGTCCAAACCCTAGACAAGAGATAGTTCAATCATAAATTCTATCTGCAGCAACTACAATGGTAGCTCTCCTCCAAACCTACATAGAAACTGGGAAACTGCAGTGCGCATAAGTGTTGCTCTGCAATTCTGAGACTGCCTGCCAGAATGAGAACTGGCCTCCTGTATTGATACTAATTCTGGCTAACTTCCTTGGCTGACTTCTCATTCTGAGTATCTGTCTATTCAATATATATTATTATTTCTGGCCGACTTCTTCTTTTGGAGGCTAATAACCTAATATGAATTATCTTCTTGAGTTGACAAGTCTTCTAGGGTTATTAGCCAACTCACTAGGGTTTCTTCTTTCTTCCTAGAGTATTCTATCCTCATCAAGTTTACACATGGAGGTAAATACCTCCCGCATCTACCATAATATCAACACTCCCTACTAGCTAGGGAGGTATTACAGATAATGGTCTTGAGCACAAAAACATACCATTCACCCGGTAGCATCAACATAGTTGTATAGACTAGATCATGAGCACCATCAGTGTCATCAGTTGCATCATCTCTCGAAACCATACTCTATCTGAGTAATCAGACCTGATGCTCACTCCATAGAGTGATACAAGAGCCATTCTTCTAATCTAGAAGAGTAAATTCTCTGAACCATTTTCTGTCTGGGAAATCTCTGTCCTTTGATTATCCTTATAACCGATAATCATTTCAATACTACTGATAGTCTTCAAGGAAATCTAAACAAAATAGAACACAACTGTGTCTATCCATAGTAGTACATAACTACAATCCAGTTGTACACTACCACACCAAGTAACACACAAGTACTTGATCAACAACATATTGTCACGAACAGTGGAACACATCCACCACAATAGTATACATATATTGTCATACAGTCTTCATAACAATCATCTGATATCAACCTGCATAGAAACAATGTTATGATATAAACTGAATCATATGGGCCAATCTTTCACTCACATCTGTGAGATCTGAAAGAATATTTTCCCTCAGAGTAGAACAATGAGATATTTGGACTTTTCTTTTCAACCAAGGAAGAATAACTTTCATGTCTTCTGAACCTGGACCATTCCCCACCCTGGGCCATTCTTCCTACACTAATCAAATTGCACCCTGGAGAGAATGTATAAATCCTAAGGAATGCCTTTCCCTGATTGTTAAGCCTGGGCCATTCCCCACCCTGGGCCATTCCTCCTACACTAATCAAAGTGCACCCTGGAGATAATGTATAAACCCTAAGGAATGACTATCCAAACCATTTCCTCTGTTAACCACAAGAGGAAAAGATTGTCCTGCATCAACCTCCAAAACAGACCATTCATCATGTTAACCACAATGAGAAATTGTTGTCCGGTGAGGCAGGCTAGTATTCTTGAGTAACCCTCAAGAAGAGAGACTTCCCTAGATCACTCCCCATGTTAACCACAATGGGAATACACTGTCTATGATATATCATCAATCTAGACCATTTCCCATGTTAACCACAATGGGAAATCCTTGTCCATTAGAAATCTCAATCCACTTTCCGAACAGGAAAGAATCTGTCCAAGCTTGACTATTTTTCAATGAATGTATTCAATAATATTTTAACGCTCCATCCCAACCCAGGATTCATATCTTCCTTTTTCAATATGGAAGTCGTCTCCATGAGCTCCATCTTGAGTACGTAAACTCTTTCATGTTTTACCAAAATGTCTTCTTATCTGCTCATCTATGGAGATATGTATTGGACAACCACTTTCTCCTTTCCGGACTTCATTATGGATAATGTAATGCTTGATTTCAAATGTAATTTGGTATGGAACATTGGTTTTGTATGAAGGATTCATGTAGCTCTAATCAATAGAGTATATCATTGTTGGAAAACTGGAACATATCCATGTGGCACTTCTTCTGTCATAATGAGATCCGATCTACTGAGTAATCATCTTGATGCAATATCTTTGTTATAGAAAATCTTCACCACGCTTCTGCTATGCACTGGAGGTTCTCCACCCAGTTGTCTTCTTATATCTGCATGCAAGGGTCTCTTTCTGTTATGCCTCAAAGTCTTGAGGTTGCTCTTCATATGCTCTTTACTCAATTTCTTTGGAGAACATTCTTTGCATTCATCTGATGTAGAACTCCAACTCATGGAAGTTGCAGATGATATAATGACTCATGTAGAGATATGTCTGGTGTACTGGAACAAGTAACCATCATAGTCTTCTCCCTCCATATGGGAGAACCTCTAGTTCTAGATCTCACAATGATTTCATTCATAAGTCTTTCATAAATTGTTCTTCATCGTGACATTCAGTTCCTCTGCTTGATTTCTTTTATTGAGTTCATATCAAGATGGTAATCTTGTGATTCTTAATATAATGACTGGTTGTTCTAGCTTCTCTTTCTTTCTTGGAATCTTCATGTTCTTCCTCGTGTTTAGCTCTTGGGTCCATGGAGTATATTCCATTCCGTAAAGATTCCATTTCTTTCTTTCATCATGGGATCACGGTTGTGGATGGACAACCAAGGATACTTTAAGGCTTCTCTTCAAGAAAACTTCTTTTGAGGTTTAACTGGACACGTACTATCTTTCATGGATGCTACCATGGATATATACTTCATCATCTTTAATGGATCATAGGATTAGATCCCTCCTAATCCTTGCTTCATGTTTGAGTGCATATAATCGGCTCCCTCCGTCTAATAGAGTCCATGCTTCCATCTGCATCCTTAATGTCTTCTGCAATATATAATTGGCTCTCTCTGTCTAACATAGTTCCCGCTTTCATTTTGTTGTCTTCTACAAAAAAATTATAAGTTTTTCTCTAACTTCTTTCTGTCTTTTCTTCCTCTGAGTCTCCTCATGATTGATTCAATGTATTTCATCCTTTCATGTGTATTATCTAATGATGTCAATCCTTATCTTGTTGTTCTTCCATAGGTATAGTTCTTCTTGGAATGCATTATCTTTCAAGGGATAGATATACAAGATATGTACAGAGATGATACTAACTATATATGTCCAAGAAAAAAGAAGAGTATCATTACCTTTAGAAGAAGAAGTCTCTTTCATCCTGCTTAGTCTTCTTTGTAGGTTCCTTTTCTTCGGAAACTGATGCTTTGTGTTTCTCCTTCCTTTTCTTTATCTCGAGATAATGATTCTTGTAGTGGCCATACTTTCGACAGTTGAAGAATTGTACTTATGAAATGTCTTTCTCTTGATTTGGCTTCCTCCTTGAACCAAACTTCCATTTGTTCCTGAAATTCTTGAATCTTGCTATGAAGGCTTGATCATTGTACTTATTTTGGGGTTTCTCTTTTTCACTGGTCCTTGATTCTTCTTGATCACAACAAGTCCAAAGTTATTCAAATATCCTATACTCCTTCCTTGTGTTCATGCTTGCGGAAAATGCATCTCGTGTCTTGGGAAGACCATTGAGTACTATGTTTACCAATTCCTTCTCTGAAACGATCTCTTCAATAGCTTGTATTTGATCTCTTAACTGAGAGATTCTCACAAAGTATGATGTTATGTTGTCATCATCATTCATCTTCATGTCACAGAGCTCATTCTTCAGACTCATTACTTGTCCAATGTTTCTGACCGAGAAGAGATTTGTTAGGGCATCGTACATATTCTTTGATGAGTCAAGATGGGAGATGTAGGGTATCAAGTGGTCTTTTATAGATTCCACTATGATACTCATAGCATTGATTTCATCATCTTTAAACTTCTCCATATCTGCAACGTTCTACGGTTCCTTCTCTTTTACTTCTTCAAACTCTGGTTTCACGAAATTCAACAGTTTATTCTTGGCAAGGATGAGGTCAATCCTTGTCTTCCACACTCTGAATTTATAAGCTCCATGTAACTTGTTCGTTTACTTCATAGAATAAGTCATGGCTTCTTTGACTTGGTCAAACCCTAGATTTGACCAAAAACTCAAACTTCACGTCTTGTCTTGCTGAGAGTACTAGGAGATGCGCTAGGCTAGGGCACACTGATCTATCCAGAGATAAGGTCAATCTATTCACTTAAGGTGCCTCAATAAGAGGATTAGGATTTCTACAACTGCACCTGCTAGTAATCATAGCTGGAGTGCTTTGGTGATTGATCCTACTAGAAACCCTAGCGACAGTTCTTCAACGAGCTTAATATACGTGTGCTTGTGTTTCCTTTCGGCGGTTGGACTGAATGAAGGAAGTGTGGTCACATAACCTGTTAGAATATAAGTGGATGTTCTCGTTTTACCATTGACAATACCCTTGCCACCCAAACATAGGCCGAAGTTGTAATGTCCCCCACCTCTTAGAGAGGTGATGAAGAGACTCAGTGTCATGGGCACCCCCATTAGGTCATAGTCTCACACTGAAGGGGGGAAAGTCAAGAAGTTAAAAGTTATATTTTTAAGTTGACTTAAGAAAGGAAAAGGATAAAGGAGTAAAAGATAACTCAACAGAAGAATAGAAGATTAACCCTGGGAGTTAACCTAACTCAACAAAGAATTAGAAGGAAAAGTATAAGTAAGAGGCTCGAGTGCACCTATTACTCATTCTGGTTTTGGATTAGAATTTGCTATTGCTCTTGAGCATTCAGTTTGGGGGTTTTGTTGTACAAACCCTTGTGAGCAACTCAGTGGTGAAATATCCACTCACCTTGTTCCGCAGCTTAGTCTCGGGGATGAAACACTCCTCCACACCATTCTAGTCTCATCCCATCTCCATCTAGAGCTTCAGAAGGTAGAAATTCGTACTACTCTTGTGTTTCCAGCAAGGGCGCACCATCATCTGGAGGGAGGTTCGATCCATCTTATCCTGAGGGTCTGGGGCCATTCCAACAGTTGGGTTTTGTTTGCAGGGGCAGGACCATCAGTTTGAGGGATTTTCTGGAGGGTTATCATCATTCTACATTTTTCTGCAGATTGGGACGTCTTGGAGCCATATGGGACGTCCTGTAATTCAGTAAAACTCATATCTAGGGAGATCTGCTTGAGATCTGAGTCCGAAACTTCTCCCACGGGATTCTCATAGCCCAATCTATATTCTTGGAGAGTTTCAGAGCATTTGGAGGCCTCCTCCATCATGGACGAACCAGCTAGGGTTTCAGTCATCTAGTGAGGCACCCCATTCAGTGGGAAATTCATATCTACAGGGTTTGAGAGTGGATTTGGGAATTTGGACATCTGGGTTGTCCTTATAGTTACCCGATCTATCATTTGGCATATTTCTCGGGATGATTGGACACTTTTGGTAGCAGGGAAGAATTATTGATGGCTTCAGCATTCTAGTAGGACGTGGCACTTTCCAGCTTGGAGGTTGAGCATTAGTACGGCTCAGATTTGCTTGATTCAGTCTTCATTGTATATCCAGCCTTTGGAGGCTTATTTTGTATTGTCGGGAGCATTTTGTAGTAGCTCATATCTATTTCTTGTACAACCATCTAAGGTTTATGCCAGATCGTCCATCTATTGTATTGATCTTACATTGCTCATAATAAAAAGGTCAGATCTTTGCTTGTGCTTCTACATCTTGAATATATTGTGATCTCCATGTGTTGATGAATCTTGTATGCACTTAATAAATCAATAAATTAGTAGTAGTTAGTGATTCCAAGAAATAATTTGGCTTGGGATCATTACAGTGGTATCATAGCCTTGATCCTCCAAACCTGTGGAGAGATCAGTGCATGCAGAAGTACAGGGGAATTGTTATGGGTCAGAGGAAGAAAAACAATAGTGAAACAAAGGCAGAAATGGAAGGGTCGGGAGACGACCATGAGCCTCAGGGTTTGTCTCTCTTAGTAACTGAATTTGGTAAGTTCCAACAAAACATGAACCGCACATAAAGAACATTGGTCCGACAGTTGGATGAGTATCAGGAAACCAACAAAAGGGGATAGGCCAAAATCTATGAAACCTTGAAGAAAGTTGATGAGAATCTACAGAAAATGAACGAGAACCAAACTAGGATAACTGACCTTCTGATGCAAGTAACCCATCGAGGCAAAGATCCTGATATGTATGGGAATAAGGAGGCTGGAGGGTTCGGTGGAA
>ML783702.1:676515-693435 GCA_009831015.1 Picea engelmannii
ATTATCCCATAGTGCACTTGGGTTCAAGACCCCAGAAGAAATGTTCACCAGAAAGAAGCCAGAGGTAAGCCATCTCAAAATATTTGGCTGTCCAGTATTTATTCATATACCGAAAGAGAAAAGAAACAAGCTGGAACCCTCCGAAAAGAAGGGAATATTTGTGGGATACTGTGAGGTATCCAAGGCTTTCAGAATCTACATACCTGGTCACCTCCATATTGAGATCAACAAGGACGTGACCTTTGATGAATAAGCAACACTTAAGAAATCGAGAAGATTCCAACTTGAAGAAGTATATGAAGAGGAACCTGTAAATCCCAGGACTACAGAATCTGTGAGGGAAGTTCCCAGAACTGTAGAACCTGTAAGGGAAGTCATAACTTCCCCTGATGAGGAGACTCCTGAAGATCATGATATAACAAAAGTTCAAGAACCTCCTCAAATGACCTTCTCCCATAAAAGAAAGCATGTTTGGGCAAGAGAGTTTATTCAAGATGGAGAGAAGTATGGTGTTCCAGAAGGAACCACGAGATAGGTGAAAAGACCAAAGCCATTCTCCAGTTACACGGCTTTGATGTGCAATCTACTTGATGAAGAACCCACATGCTTTGA
Organism: Picea engelmannii; assembly: GCA_009831015.1. NCBI lineage: Eukaryota > Viridiplantae > Streptophyta > Pinopsida > Pinales > Pinaceae > Picea > Picea engelmannii. The sequence continues at coordinate 677,128 of ML783702.1, forward strand.
AGAGGCCATTCAAAAGAAGGAATGGACAGATGCCATGACAGAGGAATACCAATCCATAATAAAGAATGATGTATGGGAAATAGTTCCCAGACCAAAAAGTAAGGATGTGGTATCATCAAAATGGCTCTTCAAAATAAAACGTGTTGCTGATGAAAGTATTGAGAAATATAAAGAAAGATTTTTCGCTCGTGGATTTTCCCAGAAGGAAGGTATCGACTATGAAGAGACATTCGCTCCTGTGGCCAGATACACTTCGATCAGAACCATTATAGATCTTGCTGCCAAGATGAAATGGAAGCTGCACCAGATGGACGTGAAGACGGCTTTCCTGAATGGTGTTATCAAAGAGGAAGTGTATATAGAGCAACCCCAAGGATTTGAGGTTGAAGACGGGAAGTCTCATGTCTGTCGATTGAAGAAAGCCTTATGCGGATTGAAGCAAGTTCCCAGAGCTTGGTATGGCCGTATAGACAGTTTCTTCATGAGCTTGGGCTTTACCAAGAGTAAAGCAAACTCAAATCTCTACTTCAAAATTATGGATAATGAACCAGTAATATTACTACTGTACATGGATGACTTATTCTTAACTGGAGAAGAAAAGCTCATCGTTGAATGTAAACAGAGACTTGCCGCAGAATTTGAAATGAAAGACTATGGGATAATCTGTTATGCACGTAATGTTTTACCCAAGGACTAGTTTCCCCTAGAGGGTTTCCCAAGATAAATGTTGTGTCTCTTGTGAATGTGTATTTCTCAGTGATCTTGTTCTTATGATGCTCTTATCTATTGAAATGCAAAGAACTATAATAATGGCATAAACATTAACAAGTTTTACCCTGCAACATATGCTAATAATAATCACCTTTGTCTTACCTCTTACAGCTTGGATGGGATACAAAATAAAACATGATTATCTCATATAAAAATGTATTTGAGTTCCAGCTTGTGGGATCATTTTTTTAAAACAAATTTAGTACAATGTACGTCTATCACTATGATTTTATAAGAGGTGCTTGTAATTATAATTTCAAAGCTCCCTCTAGAGGAGATCCTTTCTATTTATAAATGCCTGGGTTTTTCCAGATTATATCAGTAAAGAATACTCTTTATTTTTGTGCATATAGTCCATATTTCACTGTTTAAAGTCTTTGTAATTTAGTACAAGAAATAACAATATATTTGTCTATTAATGGATGAGGTTTTCAATTCACTTCAAGTATTATTCCTACGTTTTCTCTGACACACAACAAATATATTATGAGCAGGCCTGTCATTAGTAATGCTAATTACATATACTGTCATATTACTTTTGTCAAATTTAATTTATCTATGTTTTAGATAATTTATTTTTGTAATGTGGAAATTTAACAGTTGTAGAGTAACATATGTATAGAATGTTTAAGTCCTTCTTTAACCTATATAAACAAACTTGATAAAAAAAATCTGGCAATTGAACAATAAGTTAATATATTGAATGTATCCACTAATAAGTGAGAATATACATATTTGTACCCAACAAGCCACAAACAGATGGAGAAACCACGTTCCACTCAACCAACCTTAGATGCAGAATAAACCATCTTCACTTATCACTACCAATCCTGACTATGACTCCATAAGGACGAACCTAGCTCCATTCCTCTACCAATGTACTTCTGTTTGGAAGGTAATGTTTACCCAATGTTTTTAAGGATTTAATATGATACACATCATTCTTTTCCCATTTCAGAAACTAATACTAATGAATATAGTCATATATTCATTACCTTTTCTCGATTTTTAGAATACTTGAATGATTTCGTTTTTGTTTATAAGAGAAAAGATTTGCCATTATTGAGTCGTCATAGTCAATGGTTTCACGAGTTCCTTTTAAACGTTTATCATACTATATGAGTCTTTGGTTATGGTATCTCTATTGGTTAAAACCTGAAACTTTCATTTACTTTATATGTATTATTTTTATTTATTGGCATCATGTAATGCTCTCTTCGATTTTGGTGACGGGTCAAGGGTTTCACTTTGATGTGTACAAGTTTAAAAGTACTCTATTGATGTTACCTTATGCCAATACTACAAAGTTGTTGGCTCCACGATTTCTTTAAAACCATTATCCTAGTAGTTATTTGAATAAAACTATGATTATATTCTAATGAGTATATTTCTTTATATATAAACCCTTTAGATTTCCTTGACATTCTTGGTTATCTTTTTATTATATAAATAAAATATTGATAATTTTTATTTGTAAATACATAACATTTATGGTGTTTATTCGCTTAGAATTTTATGCTATTAGTTCCATGTCATTTTAAAATGGTTCTCTCATTAAAAACCCACACTATACACTATGGTTTTTCTTCTCTTATAATTTTATGCTATTACTTCCATGTTATTTTAAAATGGTTTTCTGATTAAAAGACATACACTTGTGGTCATAGTGTATTTCAGTTTACAAGCTTTACACTTGTGGTCACAGTGTATTTCAATTTACAAGCTTCTTTTTCTTTTATATATATATATATATATATATATATATTCAAAGTTCACTATTTAGTACTTTTTGAACAAACTGATTTCTGAAAAGAAATCATATTATATATATCCAACAAGAATTATTTTGTGCTTTTTGAAAAACTAATATTTGAAAAGAAACTATTATGTAGAAAAATATAACACATATATTTAAGCCCGCTATATCTCTACTCTATATAAAAAAAATGAAATCTTTATATTTTTTACTGCAATATTTATAAGTAATATTTTTTTTACATGAATAGAGATCTACTAACTATTTTGTGGCTTCTTTTCTTTATTATTGCAATATTTGTAAATGAAAGTTTCTTTTAAAGTAGATAATTTTCTAAATGCATATTGATATTTCTTGTTGCAAACAAATTCAATAATAAAAATACCACATAAATATCTATATTTGGTTATAACCAATAGTGCAACTTTTGCTATTATTTTTTAGTGTAAATATTTGTCATTCATTAATAAAACAAATAAATCAAGGAAACAAATTGAGTAGAGAACCAGTTCCTTCCAACCATAGATATGAACAACCAAAGTTGTTTGTCCTTGTCCCCCTTGAGCTTAAATCAGTATTCCATAGGGACTAAAATTGTATAACCTTCTCCATATTTCTTAGAGTTTAGTTATTTTCATAACTCTCAAACTCATTCCACTAGTACTCAACAAGGTCCTGCCTCATAACATACTTGTAGATAATATCTTGCCTAGGTATTTTCAAGTGGGCCTCATCCCTAAGCCTAGGGAATCTTCTTGGCCTACTTTTGTGCGAGTTTGTTCCCTCACATCCCACACCTTTGGGAGTAGGGTTCCACTTGTCTCATGGACAATAATTTACTATGGTGGTTTTTATATTTTTCACTCACCCATGGAATAATGGTTTAATCTTAGTTTGTTTCTTGTTAATAAGATAATGTAAAAATAAAATTTACAAAAAATATTCATCATCAATGTTTATGATGATATAGTTCCACATAAGTCTTTCCAATACTTTGAGGACATAACTATAAATAAATAAAATATTTATATGTTTGTAAACTGAGCTACATTACACTTCATGAGTCTGTTTTCTTCAACACAATTAAAATAATTTACTTTCTTTGTCCACAATCATTCTACTTATTCTGCATTGTCAGTATCACTAGCTTCCCTTGGAGTAAGTTCTTAGTTGTTTTCGAGAAAAACATTTATGTTCTTCCTTCTTATGATTCCAATTCAAACTTATGTTTTCCATCAAAACATCATTTCTCCAATGAGAAACAATGCAATTGGCTTCCATGACATAAAAAAAATGTTCATGCTCCTTCATTCACTTATAGAATTGTCGAAATAATACCAATTGTTAGGAACCAATAGTACCTTCAGGTCAAATACTAGTACCATGACTATAATGATTGAGCAACTAGCCATCATATGAACATACTTAAATCTACTAAGACACCTAGGTACCTAACCATGATGTTGGTTTACTAGGAAAATCGCCTTCATATGGGAGGTATCCAAGTCAATCTTACATCAATTGATCAAACAATTTACCATTGATACACAATTGGAGGTAACACATAGTAAAAATGTTCTTTCTAACTACCACCCCCTTTACCACGCAGACTAAAAAGTGATTTTACATCAAAAAATATTACCAAGAAAAACATAAATCATCACCAAGAGATAATAACACATGACATGATTATCTTGGATACCATTGCTTTCCATATCATTTTTTGTCATTTTTTAGAGTAGAAAAAACTAAGAAAATAACTTATCTTGATATTGATGTGGCTAATCTAAATATATTCATTAAAATCCAAGACATATAAATTAATAAACCAAAAAAAATTGAATACTACTAGGACTTTTCATTAAACATTCTGATAGCCGCTAAATTCGTTATGTCCTGAGTAGTGTTCATGTTCAAGCAAGGGAAATAAATCACAAAACAGAGTATGAACACACACAACAATGGACCTCTTGAGCTCTTCTTCATATTCACATAGAAAACTGAAATCAAAATACATGAGATGATATATTTCTCTAGAATTATCCATCCTTCACCTACCTAATGAGTGAAAATTCACCTATCTTATCTATGCAATTAATATTCCTATACATCTATCTATTTTAGTCAAACACGCAATGAGGGAGAAATTGCATCATTCAACACTCCCTCTTAATTTCGACCATTACAAAATTCAGCACAAACAATGCCTAAGTGTTGTCTCTGAAATTCAAAAGTATTTCTTCCCAATGGTTTGGTGAAGATATATGCCAATAGATGAAATGATAGTGATTCTCAATGTGTTTACTCTTGGATTAACTGATAGCAAGTGTCAATGTGTTTACTCTTGCGGTGAAGCACATGATTCTTAGATAATGCAATTGTTGAACTGTTGTCACAAAATATAGGAGTTGGCTCCTTCTCTTCATGTGAAAAATCACTAAGGATCCTTCTCAACCAAATTGCATGACAAGATGTTGAAGTTCCAACCACATACTTTTCTTCTGCTTAAGAAATTGTGACGATGGGTTGTTTCTTTAAATCCTATGAAATTAAACTTGTACCCAACATAAATGTATACCCACAAGTACTTTTCCTATCATCAATGCTACCTGCAAAATCACAATCTGTCTATTCAATAAGTGAATCATCTTCTGAATTGGAATAACAAATTCCATAATCTGTTGTACCTTAAATATATCTCGGAATTCTTTTTCCAACTTTCCAATAAGAGATTTTAGGATATTCCATAAATCTCGAAATTAAGATCACAACATACATAATATTTGGCCTAATAGTTGTAAGGTACATGAGGCTTCCTACAAGCCTCTTATAAAGAGTATAATCAATTGTTGTTCCCTCATCTTGCTTAGTTATTTTTGTACCTTTTGCAATTGGTGTATATGTTTGCTTGTATTTGTTCATTTTGAACCTTTTCAAAATATATGTGGCATATTTTTGTTGACAGATAAAAATTCCCTTCTGAGATTGCTCAACTTCAATTCCCAGAAAAAATCTCATAAGAGCGAGATCAGTCATCTCAAATTCACTTTGCATGGATGCTTCGAATTCATTCAACAACAAATTTCCTGTATAAATCATGTCATCAACATAGAGACAAACTATCAAAATATTACCTTTATGATATCTTTTTGTGTATAGTGTGGGTTCATTGTTGCTCTTGTTGAACCCATTGGTAAGAAAATAGGAATCAATGTGACTGTACCAGGCTATTGGAGATTGCTTCAAACCTTACAGTGCCTTTTTCAATCTATACACCTTGTACTCTTTACCTTTAATCTGAAATCCTAGCGGTTGGTCGACATAAAATTCTTTCTATAAAATGCCATTTAGAAAAGAGGATTTAATGTCCATTTGATAGAATGGCCATTTGTTTTGAGCTCCAAATGCCAAAATTGCTCTGACAATATCCAAACATGCTACCGGAGAAAATGTTTCTCCATAGTCAATACTAGGTTGTTGAGCAAACCCTTTTGCTACAAGTCTCTCATTTTTCTTTTCTACTTTGTGTTTCTCATTGAATTTTGTCTTATACACCCATTTAAATCCAATGTTGGTTTTACCTGTAGGGATATCCACAAGATCCCATGCATCGTTTCCTTCAATTGCTTCAATTTCTTCGTTCATTGCACCAACTCATTTTTCTTCTTTGACAACTTCTTTAAAGTATACTAGTTGATAGGATAACATAGAAAAGTGTGCTTGTTGATCCATGTCATCACTCTTCTCAGAAATTTCTCTCAAGCTTATTGTTTTGTTGCTCCTCAAATTTGTTATAGTAGGATCTAAATCATTGCTAGAAGAAGAAGATGGACTATTCTATGTTTCTTCTCCTTTGTGTTGGGTATGTGTTGTATTCTTTACATGTGTGTGTGTGGGCGCATCAGATTCAAAAACTGCATCTGACGATCCCTCCCTAGTAGTTCTCTTTGTGTCATGTGCGTCGAGAACTTCCTGGGGGGTCCCGAGGCGGGCAGGTATGGCCCCCCTTGGTTACGCATAGCATTCAGGGCAGTGCCCCAAAATTATTATTTTTGGGTGTTTTTGCTATTTTAGCGGATTTTTCTATTTTTAGCGGTTTTGTAAATTAATCCCGGATTAATGGATTAGGGTTTTGGTATCTACGAAATACCTAAAACCATTTTATATATATTGTATGGTGAATGGTGAAATTAATAGAATGAAGAGTTGAAAGGTTTTCTCCCAGTTAAGGGTTTCCGGTATAAATATTTTTGTACTATGTGTATGAGCCATTGATTAATTTTTGTTTTTCTTAAGAATATATATGCATTTCTTTACTTCATAGGTTTAAAACTTACATGTGGTATCAGAGCTCATTTTTGGCTGCAGACGGATGCCTTTGTTGTTGAGGGTTTGGCTCAGTATTGATAGATCAAGCTTATCTTGGGTCTCTGATAAACCTGGGTTTAGTGGGAGATTTTGCAGTGGAGATTAAACTGTAGAAAGAGGAATGGTGAGCTCTTCTAGAATCGATATAGAGAAGTCCAACGGTAAAAACTTTTAGCTATGGAAGCTCAAGATGGAGGACCTTATTGTAGACAAAGAACAATGGATCATTGTGGATCCTGGTACACAGCCTACTGGCACACAGTTACTAGTACACAACCTACTAGTACACCACCTATAGGTATATCGAAGGAAGAGTGGGAGAAGTTGGACAGAAGAGCAAGGAGTACTATTCGACTCTGCCTGGATGATTCGATGTTGTTGAATTTCTCAGGAGAATCTACAACCAAGGAACTATGGGATAAGTTAGGTAATTTGTATCAATCAAAGTCCCTAGTAAACAAGATGTTTCTTCAAAAGAAGTTGTATCATCTTAGGATGGAAGATGGAGATTATGTGACAGAACATCTAAATTCCTTTAATACTCTGGTAAGTCAACTTGTCTCTGTTAATATTACGATTGCAGAAGTAGATAACTGTATTACTTTGTTATGTTCTTTTCCAGACTCTTGGGATAATCTAGTTGCAGCAATTGGTAGTACCACTCAATCTACATTGAAGTATGAGGATGTAGTTGCATCCTTGTTATCTGGAGATATGAGGTGGAAAAGAATGGATGGTCATAGCACATACTATTTATTTGTAAGAGTTCGTACCCAAGACAGGAATCCTGGTAAGTCTTCGGGGGGGGGAGATATAAATCTATAGGTAGATCTAAGTCTCCAGGAAAATATTTGAGGAAATGATGGAAGTGTGGTAAAACAGGGCATTATAAGAAATATTTCAAGTCTAAGAAGGTTGATAAACCAAAGGGATCTGATAGTACCTCTTCCACAAAGGTGAAAACCTCCACTGAAGGAGGTGATGTTTACCTATCATCTACAGGTACACATGAAGACCGTGATGTATCGTTGATCGAATCAGGTGCCTCATACCATATGACTCCTCACAGGGAGTGGTTCTCTGAATATGAAAAATACAATGGTAGTGATGTATTCCTAGGAGATGACTCGACAACCAAAATCATCGGACGTGGAAGGGTTAAGTTGATTCTAAAAGATGGAAGGATTAGAACTATCCCTAAGGTTTTGCACATTCCAAAACTAGCCAGGAACCTAATATATGTATGAAATTTGGATGATGCAGGAGTGGATACTGTATTTGGAAAGGAAACTTGCAAGATGGTACGAGGAGCAATGTTGTTGATAAGGGGAGTTCGGTGTGGAGCTCTTTACAAGTTGGGAAGAAATTATACTAATGGGTGTAACAATTATGTTTTCCCTGAGAAGAGAAATAAAGAAGACATGACCAATATTGTCCCTGGAAAGAAGATCATGTTATGGCATCAAAGATTGGGACATACTGGAGAAAAGGGCCTTTGAACACTACATGGTAAAGGTATGGTTGAATGTATGTCTAATTGCACTCTGGATTTTGATTTCTGTGAGCATTGCATATATGGTAAACATAATCGAGTAAGATTCCCATCTGGTGCTACAAGAGAAAAGGGGATCTTAGAGATGATACACAGTGATGTGTTTGGACCTGTTCCTATTTCGTCCCTAGGTAAATTTGTGTATTATGTTTCATTCATCTAGATGATTTCTCAAGGAACACATGGATTTATTTTCTTAGAAATAAATATGAGGTATTTGATAAATTTAAAGAGTTTAAGGCTCTGGTAGAAAATCAGATAGAAAAGAAAATAAAGGTATTGAGGATAGATAATGGTGGAGAATTCTGCGGAAATGAATTCGAAGAATTCTATAAGAAGTGTGGTATAGCAAAGAAGAAAACTACTCCATACACACCTCAACAGAATGGAGTTGCAGAAAGGATGAACATGACACTAATGGAAAAAGAAACGAGCATGCTCAGTGGTGCCGCGTTAGGACATGAATTTTGGGTAGAGGCAATGGGTACAACATGTTACTTGGTCAATCAATCACCCTCATCAGCATTGGATGATAAAACTTCACATGAGGTATGGACTGGTAAGAAAACCTCTCTCGAACATCTTAGAGTGTTTGGTTATGATGCTTATATACATGTTCCAAAGGAAAATAGGAGAAATCTGGATAATAAAGTTGAAAAGTGTATATTTAATGGTTATAAAGATGGTGTGAAAGGTTATAATCTTTGGAACCCAGAAACTAAGAAGACTGTTTACAGTTGGGATGTTGTTTTTAGAGAGGTAAAAGATGTTTCCAAACAGGAATTCCTACCAAGGAAAGAAGAACCTGATAAAAAAGAGCTTGAGTTGGATGATGAAAAATCTGAATCATCTGAAGAAGATGAAGCAGAAGAAGAAAAAGAACCTCATACCCCAGTATTGAAGAGATCAGTGAGAGAAAGAAGGCAACCAGAAAGGTATAGTCCACCTAATTTCTGTTCCAATTTTTCTTTATCTATTACTGATGATGATCCCAGAACTGTCAGGGAAGTAGTGAATTCAGGGGATAGTAAACTATGGAAGAAGGCCATGGTTGAATAAATGGATGCCTTGGATAATAATGAGGCATGGGATATAGTTGAGATTCCAGTTGGAAGAAAATATGTTGGTAGAAAATGGTTGTTTAAGAAGAAGTTTAATGCAGAAGAAAAAGTGGAGAAATACAAATCTAAGTTAGTAGAAAAAGGTTATTTCCAGGTAGAGGGAATTGACATTGGTGAGATTTTTTCTCATGTTGCCAATTTAACTTCTATTAGATTTATTTTATCTATTGTTATTGCTTTTGATATTGAAGTGGAACAGATGGATGTGAAGACAACATTCCTACATGGGGATCTGGAAGAAGAAATCTACATGAAGCTGCCAGAAGGATTTGTAGTGAAGGGAAAGAAAGAGATGGTCTGTAAGCTAAAGAAGTCACTATATGGTCTAAATCAATCACCTAGGATGTGGTACCAAAATTTTGACACATACATACTTGGATTGGGATTTGTGAGAAGTAGGGTTGATCACTATGTATATTCCAAGCAGGTTGGTGATCACTTCATTTATGTAGTGTTGTATGTTGATGACATGTTGTTGGTAGGAAATAACATGGATGTTATCGAGGAGGTGAAATCACAGTTATCCTCCAAATTTGACATGAAGGATCTCGGTGTTGCTAACTTCATTCTGCGAATGCAGATTAAAAGAGATTGTGCAAACAAGAAACTATGGTTGAATCAGAGAAAATATGTTGTGACGATATTGCAGAGGTTTAATATGCATGGAAGTAAACCGGCAAGGTTCCTATTCCTATAGGTGTAAATTTATCTGGATATCAATGTTGCAAGACACAGGAAGAAGAAGAGGACATGTCCCATGTTTCGTATGCCAATGTAGTTGGAATTTTGATGTATGAAATGGTCTGTACTAGACTGGACATTGCACATGCAGTGGGAGTTTTGATCAGGTATATGTCAAAACTAGGGAACGATCATTAGACAACGGTAAAGAGGGTCTTCAGGTATCTTCTTGGCACTACCAGTTATGGATTGTGCTACCAAGGAAGACCAGGATTGGACAGAGTGGTGGACATACATGGATTTGTTGATGCAGACTGGGCTAGAGATCTGGATCACGAAATATCTACAAGTGGGTATGTGCTTAACCTATTTGGGGGAGAAATCAGTTGGATGAGCAAAATACAGGCTGTAGATGCACTCTCAACTATAGAAGCTAAATACATGGAAACCACTCATGCAAGCAAGGAAGTAGTATGGCTACAGAGATTGTGTTCAGGTACTAGTTTGGTACAACAAGTAGTGATATTAGATTGTGACAATCAGAGTCCAATATTTCTGGAAAAGAACCTCTCTTATCATTCAAAGACAAAGTATATTTATGTTCAATATCACTTTGTGAGAGAGATGATTGAAGAAAAGAAGGTGTTGCTGAAAAAGGTTGACACTTTGAAGAATGTTGCAGATTCATTGACAAAGTCTGTGAGCAGAGAAAATTTCTCCTGGTGTAGAGTAAAAATGGGCATTGTTTCCCTGAATTGTTGAGTATATAATCCTATGGACCCCTGGATGCAAAGAAAACAACAAGTGAGAGAATGTTGGGTATGTGTTATATTCTTTTCATGTGTGTGTGTGGGCGTGTCAGATTTGACAACTGTGTCTGACGATCCCTCTCTAGTAGTTCTCTTTGTGTCTTCTACGCCGGGCACTTCCTATGGGGGTCCCATTGGGGGGGGTAGTTATGTCCCTCCTTGGTTACGCACAACATTCAGGGCAGCGCCCCAGATTTTTTTTTCGATGTTTTTGCTATTTTAGCGGATTTTGCTATTTTTAGCAGTTTTCTAAATTAATCTTGGATTAAGGGATTAGGGTTTTTGTATCTACGGAATACCTAGAAACTTTGTATATATATTGTATGGTGAATGGTGAAAATAATACAAAGAAGAGTTGAAATGTTTTCTCTCGGTTAAGGGTTTCCGGTATAAATCTTTGTGTACTATGTGTATGAGCCATTGATTAATTTATGTTTTTCTTAAGAATCTATATGCATTTATTTACTTCACAGGTTTAAAACTTACACTTGTCCTTGTACTTTTAATCTTGGAATTCTTGGTGGAGAAGCTTTTTTTCCTATAGCTTCCACCTGCTTATATTTCTCTATAGAAAGAACCTGATTGACAATCATTTCACTTGTTTGGTTATCCAAAGATTTATCTTCTTGGAATTTCACATCTCTGCTTACTATCAATTTCTTGTTAATAGGATTATACAACCTGTATGATTTAGACTATTGATTGTATCCAAAAAATACACATTTTTCACTTCTATCATCAATATTTCTCGTCAGCTCTTCAGGAACATGTGCATAAGCCACACAGCCAAAAGCTTTAAAATGAGAAACACTTGATTTCATACCACTCCATGCTTCTTGAGGGACTTAATTTTCCAAATTTATAGTTGGTGACAAATTCAAAATATACACTGAGCATGCCACTACTTCACTCTAGTATTCATTTGAAAAATGATTTCCCTTCAACATACTTCTGGCCATATTTATTATTTTTTGATTCTTCCTTTCGGATGCTCCATTCTGTTGTGGAATGTATCTTGTGGTAAATTTTCTCTTGATCCCATGTTGCCTGCAATATGATGCAAAATATTTGGAGTCATATTCACCTCCTCCATCTGATCTGAGTACTTTGATGTATTTCCCACTATGTTTCTCTCTCAATGATTTAAATTCTATGTTTTTTTCAAATGTCTCTATTTTGTGCTTGAGAAAATAAACCGAAGCTTTCCTACTAAAATAATCAGTAAATGTTAGAAAATAAAATATGCCTCGTATTGAATGAGTGCGCATTGGACCACAAAGGTCTATATTCACTAGCTTGAGGTGTTATTTTTCTCTCTAGTAAGCAATAGGAACACTATCCCTTTGGTGTTTGGTGAAAATACAAATCTTATAGTAGTTTTTTCTGTTAATTTATAATGGGAAAACCTTTGACCATAGGTTTCTTCTGTAAAAGACTGAGACTGCTAAATGGAAAATGACCATACCTAATATGCCACAACCAAGTCTCATATGAGATTGACACATTTTGGGCATATGACTCTGACAAATTTACATTTCTCAACATCAAGGGAAACATTCTATTTTTGGTCATTTGTATTGTAGCTATGATTTTTTTATTGGGTGGTTTGTCCAATATTGCACACTTGAAACCTTCAAAAATTACTCTATAACCATGTTGATTCATCCGGCCTATACTCATTAGGTTATGTCTAAGACCAGGTACATAATAAACATCATGAATATCCTTCTTTTCATCTTGTTTGGTCAATATAGAAATTACACCCTTGCCTAAAACTTTCTTTTGATAATCATCTCCCAATTTAATTTGAGATGTGACAGAGCTATCTAAACTAGAAATCAAATCTTTCTTACCTATCATATGATTGATGCACCCACTGTCCATCAACCAGAGATCATCACTTTTTCTTTCTTCTTCTGTGACTTGACATGAGAAGAACATTGATTCAAATGTTGCTTCTTTAGTGTTGGTAACGTTTTCTTTGCCCCTATTCAGATCTACTTACTTCTTTTTGCATTCACTTTTCTAGTGACCAAATTTATTGCAATAATAGCATTGAATCCTTGAGTTGTCAATCCATCTTGACTAATTAAATTTTTTTCTCTCCCCCTTTGGTTTTGAGAGTGCCTCTATTATGACTATTCACTTTGTTCTGAACATTCTGAAGTTGACCTCTCTCCCATTTGAGCGTGTCCTCTGCCTCGTCTACCTATGATTCTATTTCCTCGACCTCTTCCTCTGCTTATGGAGGCCTGGGACTGAAATGCGCTCTAAAGAGATTCAATAGTTCTATTGAACCTATTTTCATGGGTTAACGTAGATCCCATGAGTTCTTCAACTGTGAGTGTTGACATGTCTTTCGACTCTTCTATGGAAACTATGACCAAATTAAACTTATCGAGAAGGCTACAATGTACCTTCTCAATGACTTTCTGGTCTTGAATGTCTTCAACATGATTGCGCAATTGTTTCACGATGCTCATGACATGGATCTTGAAATGATCCATGGAATCAGAATCGTTCATTTGAAGAGTCTCAAAACTCTTCATGAGTGTATGCAACTTGGCATTTTTTTACTTCGTTTGTTCCTTAATATGCGATTTCAAGAATATCCCATGCCTGTTTCGCATGATCTGCTACTGTGACTTTGGGGAAAATGTATTTCTCTAACCCTTGTTGAATGAGCCAGAGGGATTTGTTTTCCTTATTCCCGAGTTCTCCAAGCGCATTTATTTACATTTTCATCATGGCTTGTATATCTATTGGATCTAGTTCCTTGAACCGATTAACTACTCCTTCCCAACAATCTTCAGACCATAGAAAATTTTTCATTTTAATAGACCCTAGATCATAGTTCTTACTCGTTAATATTGAACCTCGCGCGAGTGTTGGACTACTGCTAGTCACCATGAATCTATTGTTGACAGTTATCTCCCCCTTACTAGCTTAAAAATTGACCAAGATCGTTTTTTCTCTCTCAAGACAAAAAAAACCCAAAACATTTTCTTGGTTGGTCGACTTTTTGGTCGTGGTTTCTGTGTGTTCTAGGGGTGACTGGGGACTGAAACATCTTAGTCGTGGGTCCTAAAATAGTTAAGGAAAACCAAAATAGTTCAGTCTCACTATCTACAAAGTCAAGGGGTGACCGAGCTCTATAACACGATGTTTCAAAGCACTTTTCCTCAGATTTTTTCACCGAAATGCCTTGAAATGCCCCGCCTCCTGTTGTGGGTTGATCAAGCTTCAAATTTCTCTGTAGTAACTTGCAAATTGCTTTCCAATATTTGAAGAGTCTTACTCGTGCTATGATACCATGTTCATGTTCAAGGAGTGGAAAGCAATCACAAACAGACTATAAACACACACAACAATGAAGCTCTTGAGCTCTTCACATTCACATAGAAAATTGAAATTAAAATACATGAGATAAGATATTTCTCTATAATTATCCAAATGTTATCTTATCTATGCAATTAATATGTCTATCCATATATCTATTATAGTCAAACAAACAATGAGGAAGAAATTACATCATTCAGCAAAGAGCATCAGGTCCAAATTCCAAAGCATACATTGTATACTTGTGAGGGAAACTTATTCACGTTGTCATTAATACAAACCACAATCTAAACTTTTTCACAACAGAGGACCAATAAACCTTCCAGACTTACCAACACAACACGTTGATCAATGTGTGACCCGTTCTTAGACGATAAAATGATTTTGCCTCCTCCTATAAGACAATTTAGCCTCCAAAATCCTTCACAACAGTGAAGATAAGAATGAGGCGACAGAGAATAGATCCCAACTATGAGGAGAGACTAAAGAAATAAAAAAATTGCCTTCGTGTGAACAAGGATTTCCCTATAACTCGATATTGAAATCTTCTCCACCATAGATGAAAAATCCCTACGTTATCTTTCATGTACTCCACAAATTTTATTTTTTCAAAACACTTTAGCAGCACAACCTCAAAATATGGAGTCTGCTAACTTTGGAGAAATCTTCCCTCTAGAGTTACTTTTTCGACAAGTTTTTCGGCAGCCCGTTTTTAAATTTCCAGCCAATCTAGAACTCTAATCGATTTTATGAGCATTTGTATTGGTTTAAAATGGGGAAAAACCCTGGAAGTAAGATTTTGAAATGCATAGAATTTTGATTCATGCAAAACTTAGACTACCCCTGAAAATCTGGTTGGATTCAGGCCCATTGTTTCCCTGGAAAAAAAAACTCGAGAGCAAATATTGCTCCCAAATTAACCTACTTCGTACAGAATGCGTACGTACAAGCATACGACCCCTTGTGTAGGATATTGAGCCCCCTTCTCTTGTCATGATTTAAATTCCCCTGATGGCCAGGAACCTCTCGTACGATGCTCAGATCTTGAAAAATGTTGGGGAAAATGGATAGTCAATGGCATCTTTGAACAGAGGACGCTCCACGCATGGCTCTAGGGGGAGATGCAAAAATGACCAATCCCTTACCATACTCGTCCACTAGTCCAATAGTCTCCTCTCCTCAGAATATGTGATCTAACCCTTTATTAATACAGGAACTTCGATAAACCTCTCGAGAACAGAAATTTCCTACTCACATTGACCTAAAAGGTACTGAGTTGCAACCAAAATATGAAAATTCATCACCAATTCCACGCTGGGTTTCCCATCCACGCACTTCTCAAATGAACTTCTGTAATGATCCCAAGCCAAATTCTTCCTTGGAATCACTAACTACTACTGATTTATTGAGTTATTAAGTGCATACAAGATTCATCAACACATGGAGATCACAATATATTCAAGATGTAGAAGCACAAGCAAAGATCTGACCTTTTTATTATGAGCAATGTAAGATCAATACAATAGATGGTCGATCTGGCATAAACCTCAGATGGTCGTACAAGCAATAGATATAAGCTGCTACAAAATGCTCCCGCTAATACAAAATAATGCCTCCAAAGGCTGAATAAGAAATGAAGATCAATACAAGCAGATCTAAATGCCAAACTCTCCAGCTGAAGAATGTCACGCTCCAATAGAAGGCTGAAACCCTCAATAACTCGGCCCTGCTGCCAAAAATGTCCAATCACTCTAAGAAATATGTCGATTGATAGATCGGGCAACTGCAAGGAAAACCCAGATGTCCAAATTCCCAAATCCACTCTCAAACTCCGTAGATCTGAATTCTCCACTGAATGGTGTGCCCCACTAGATGACTGAAACCCTAGTTGGTTTGACCCTGATGAAGGAG
>ML783702.1:694101-716235 GCA_009831015.1 Picea engelmannii
CCTTTCTTAAGTCAACTTAAAAATATAACTTTTAACTTCTTGACTTTTCCCCCCTTCAGTGTGAGACTATGACCTAGTGGGGGTGCCCAGGCCACTGAGTCTCCTCATTACCTCTCTAAGAGGTGGGGGACATTACAACTTCTCTTCAATACAACGAACTGGGCCACCCATGACCTTGCCAAGATGTATGTGTGACTAGCACATTCAATCACCCCATCACATATTTTTGGTTGTGGGTTCAAGCAACAATCAAGGCTTCTTCTCTACTAGCTTCAATACCCTAGAAAACAAACTCAACTTCACCTCCAACACTCCACATTTGATGACTCGACCAACGCCAACGGATCTATCACGCTTTTACACATCATATTCTCTTTTTTTATTCTACACAATTTATACTACTAATAATAATAGTAATAATATTATTTTAATATCACAACCAAGCCACACACTAAATTGGGAAAGAATCTACTGCATACCCAACTGTATAAATTCACTCATTCTATATATTCTCATTAGATGCTCTTTTTTAAATCTACACAATTTATACTAATAATAATAATAGTAATAATATTATTTTAAGATCACAACCAAGCCACACACTAAATTGGGAAAGAATCTACTGCATACCCAACTATATAAATTCACTCATTCTATATACTCTCATCTTAGAATCTACTCCTACAACGAATTACACTCACAAGCTTCCATTTCCCTTCCTGACAGAGTGAAGCCAACTCCCACACCATGAAAGGAAACATAAGAGGGAGAATAGACATTATTATAGAAACCAAAATTGTGTTGAGCTCTCTACTAAACAATGAAATAGAGTAAATATAAATACACAAAGCTTTGTCTCAAGATAGACAAACTACTTTGATCAAACAATCTACTTGGTTGAAAAAATATCTCAACCTCACACCAATCTAGAAAGCATCTAGTTGAAAAGAATCTCTCAAATCCAACTAGTTCCACTTAGAAATATGAGAAAAAAATACATAGTGAGGCAACGCTCACATTCCATGTTGTCAATGAAGACTGATTACATCATTATATAGGAAACTAACTTACTTAGTCGGTTACATCAAACCACAAATAACTAGACTCTACTTACGCTATTGACTCTGTCAACTGACACTTATAACCAACGCTTACAACTGACTCTTACTCCATTATTTCCAAGTCTCCCCCTCAATGGAGAATGGATTGAATTCTACATCTAACATCTCCCTAAACAGATCAAACTTAATCTTTCCAAGAAGCTTAGTGAAAATATCAGCAACATTTTCACTAGTATTACAATACATAAGAGTTATTTCGTTTCACTGCAACTTTTCTCTAACAAAATGAAACTGAGCATTAACATGCTTTTTCCTTGCATGAAAAATTGGATTCTTCACAACATTGATTGAACTTTGATTATCACATTTGATCATTGTAGTTTCCTTTTGTTCTTTTCCAACATCTTGAAGAAGTCTTCTCAACCAAACAACTTCACAAGTTGTTGCACACAAGGCTTTATATTCTACTTCAATAGAAGAAAAAGATACAATAGGCTTCTTTTTACTGCCCCATGAAACAACCCAGGATCCAATGCCAAACGCATATCCAGTGGTTGATGTTCGATCATCCAAATTGCCAGCCCAATCAGAATCTAAGTAATTTGTCAACTCAACATCGGATTTATTTGTATATTTAATACCATAATCAAGTGTTCCCTTTAGATACCCGAGTACTGCCTTTGCTGCATTCCAATGGATTTCTAGAGGTTTCTCCATAAACTGACTTAACACGCTCACAGAGTATCCAATATCAGGTCTAATTGTGGTGAGATAATTCAAACTACCCACCATTTTTCTATACATAGTGCCATCCACCTCCTTCGAACCATCATCACAAGAATTCTTCACATTCTGCTGCATGGGAATAATAGAAGACTTACACTGATCCATTTTAAATCTCTTAAGTACTTCTCTGATATACTTACTCTGTCAAACAAAAGTTTGGCATGCATTTCTCCAAACTTCAAGACCTAGGAAGTAATGTAACTCACCAAGATCTTTCATTTCAAAAACTTTTGACAATTGCTCCTTGATTTCATCAATTAATTTCTCTGGATTTCCTCTAATTATGAAATCATCAACATATAAGGAAATCAATACTATATACCCCTACTCATCAAATTTGGTATACAAATTTGGATCACTTTTGCTCCTCATAAAACCATGTTGAAGAAAGAAAGAGTCTATCTTCTCATACCATGACCTAGGTGCCTGGTTTAGTCCATACAATGCTTTCTTTAACTTACACACTAAGTGTTCTTTCCCTTGTTCCACAAACCCTTCAGGTTGATTAAGGTAAACCTCCTCCTTTAACTCACCATTCAAAAATGCATATTTAACATCTAACTGGTGTAGCTTCCAATGATACTTTGTAGCTAAAGCAATTAACAATTTGATAGTATTCAATTTAGCTACTCATGCAAATGTTTCAGCATAATCCCTTATGTTTGTGAATACCCCTTTGCAACCAGTCTAGCCTTATATTTGTCTATACTACCATCTGATTTAAATTTGGGTTTGTATATCCATTTGCATCCAATGGGATTTTTATGTTTAGGCAATTCAGTCAATTCCCAAGTATTATTTTTCATTATAGATTCATATTCTTCCTCCATTGCATTTCTCCATTCATCATGTTCATTGGCTTCATCAAAACTCATGGGTTCTATGAAATTTGAAATTATACTCATTAGGGCATAGTCTCTATACCTCTCAGGGAGCCGAACCTGTCCTGAAGATCTTCTCAACTGATTATCTTCCTCCCCACTTTGTGAAGATCTGTCTTCACCTCTAGGTGAACTGTGACTACTTGAATTGTCCATATCACTGAGCCCTTCTTGTTGTTGTTGTTGCTATTGTGGCTGCTATTGTGGTGGTTGTTGTTGTGATGGTTGCTGCTACTCTTATTTAACTCCTTCATCAAGAAGTTTATGCCACTCTTCATGACTGTTGTTGTCATGATTTCCTGCTTCCTGCTCATGGAAAAGTACATCTCTACTTGCAAATACATTGTGAGTAGAAGGATCAAACAGTTTCTATGCTTTAAATTCATACTAGTACCCAATGAAGATACATGTAATGGCTTTAGCATCCAATTTCCTCCTATTCTCCTTTGGAATATGAGCAAAAGCCTTACACCCAAATACTTTCAAATTATGAACTGCAGGTTTGGAACCATACAAGGCTTTGAAAGGAGTAACATTATCAAGACACCTTGCTGGACTTTTATTCTTTAAATAAATTGTTGTATTTATGGCTTCAGCCCAAAATTCATTTGAGAGATTCTTACCTTTAATCATAATGCGTGCACACTCTACCAGAGTTCTATTTTTCCTTTCAGCGACTCCGTTCTGCTATGGAGTGTGAGGCACTGTAAACTTTTGTACTATTCCATGATCTTTGCAATATTTGATGAAGTCCCCTGATTTATACTCTCCCCCTTGATCTGAACAAAGGATTTTGATGGATTTTTCTGTCTGCTTTTCCACCATGGTTCTAAATTCCTTAAAGTACTCAAAAGCATCACTTTTTCTTCTAAGTAAGTAAACCCATGTGTATCTCATGCAATCATCAATAAATAATAGAAAGTAAAATGCACCTCCTAAAGACCTAGTCGGCATAGGCCTGCAAACACCGGTATGCACAATATTTAAAACATCTATCTTTTTCCTATCAGGACTAGAGGGGAATTCATCTCTGTGCATCTTTCTTAATACACATCCATCACAAGAAACATTCTCATTCTTTAACATGGGAAGTCCTTCAATGATATTATTTTTATGTATTAACATTAAATCAGGATGATTGATGTGTTCATACCTTTGATGCCAAATAATCTCTGTTGGCATAGTTGCAGAAGTCAGTGCGTGATGTGCTTTGCTGGTAACATCAAGTTTGTATAGGCCTCCTTCTCTGACTCTTGTTGCAACAGTTTTGAAATGGTCCAACAGATCCTTCAGTATGAAATAATTCTTGAAGAACTCAACGTTCAAGTCCTGATCTGTAATGGTGGACACAAAGATCAAATTTTTCTTTATTCCTGGCACATAAACAACATTGTGAATGTGACGAACTGTACCATTCACCAATGTCACAGGAATGTCTCCATATCCCTTGATCTGATGAGCTTGGTCATCACCAAGATATATGTTGGTTCCATTCTGTGTTTCTTTAAAATTAGTATACCACATCTTATTGCATGGCAAATGTACTGATGCTCCATAATCCACAAACCAGGCATCAGAATCATCTGTTTCAACAGATAAAGAAGCATTAGACACAAACAACCTAAGATCTCGTAATTCAAAATTTGGGGGTTCATCAATATCATCACTAGCAATGAATAATCTAAGATCATGATTTGAAGATTTTTCTTCATAATGACCTGAATGTGTTCTAGGTTTATTCCTAGCCTCATCACTCTTCTTCTTATGACAGTCTCTAACAATATGTCTAGGTCGACCACAACAAAAACAACTCTTTGAATCAGTCCTGTTAGATTGCATACCTTGATTCATCCTTGGAGATTGTCTTCTCTATGATGAACTACCTCCTCTGCCTCTTTCTCCTGATATCCCTCTCGAGGATTTCTTATTTGACCACAGTGCCAAATATGTATTGTGAGGCTTCAAATTCCCGCACCTCTCTTTCTCTTGCAACAAAATACATGTTATTTCTTCAAACGTAGGATGTTTCTCCCTTACTGCGAGACCTGTTATGAACATATGATAATCTTCTAGCATACCATTTAAGGTAATAACAACCAGATTAGTGTTGGAAACAGTTTCCCCTATATTTAGTAGCTTGTCTTTCTCCTCTTTAATACGACCCAAAAATGAATTAACATATTCATTTCCCTCCATATTAATTCATAGCAATTTAGTTTTTCAGGAACAAAATGTGATTTGTGTTTTTAGTTTCATACAATGCTTTAAGTGTTGTCCACGTTGCAGCAGAAGTTGTAGCTTCTCTAATATGTGGAATTATGTTATCTTTAACAAACATGTGCAACAACACATTTTCCTTGTTTTTGCACTTCTCCCAATCTTGAATCTGTGTTGTTGTCGCACCTTCAATCGCATCAGGTTTCACTTCAGTTCCCTTCGCAATGTTCCAGACACCATATCCCTCCATGAGTGTCTGCATCTTGAATTTCCAGTTAATGAAGTTCGATCTATCTAACTTGTTCTCTTCATTGAGGTAGGTCTTCGTCAGAGGATTCTCCATTTTTGCAATTGTCTGCTCGTTCAATCAGACAATAGATCTTTGTATCCCCAAACACACTTCAATCCTGAAGGTGGTGAATCACCAAGAATATCAAACTTTCGTCAAGTTTTATCCTGTTCTCTGTCGCTCTGCCTTCGGATCCACTGATCCAACTCTACCTCTGTTCTCAACTTTCTTAAAATAAATATAAGAAAAAACATTAAAAAATCATGCATGCACCTTTAAATCATAACCCCACCTCACATCAAGCTTAATATCCAAATATCCCTTTTTTTTAAACTTTAATATCCCACATAAAGTTTAAACCTCACACATGCATCCACTTTAATAAGAAAACTCCACCTTTATGATCTTTCAATAAAGTGATCTAAAACCTAACTCCTTCACGAGTGGCACCAATTTGTAAATGCTCCAAAATACAAAAAATGCACAAGGAAAATCGTGAAAGAGGAGGAGGATGTTTACGCATTCCACGAGCTCACTGCACGTGAGTTTCTACTCCTCAAAACTCTCAAGTCAGCAAATAAAATAAATGGGGCTTTCTTCCCACAAACTCACCGATCCTTCCACACTAGGGATGATTTTAGGGGCTAAATTTTGCTCATGGGCTAATTTTCCATGGCTTTTCCAAAAACGAGATTCACTATTTTAAAAATGATTCGCCCAAATTCTATAGGATAAAATTATTATACTTTAAAAATCACCAAAATTTTAGAAAAACTATACAAAATAATTAGAAATTTGAATATTTTTACAAAAATATTGCCAAACTTTTATACTTGACATATGAAGGATTAGAGGATTAGTAAGATTCGCCAAGGTTTCTACATTTTAAAATAAATTTCCATCCTTAAAATCATTCCTGGGACTCCACACAAACGTAGCTACAAATTCAATGGCAAGAGAAGGGGGTTTCAATTTGAGTGGATTCACGTTTGTATAGGATGGGGGGATTCATTTTTAAAAGAACCCACGCAACCTCTCCTTACCCAGCCTGCGCAAAAATAAACATTTTCGCACCTCACGCAACCACAAGAGTGCAGCGAGTCCGCACCTCTCGATGCACTTCGGCTGTGGGAATTTGTAAAGATGTCTGCACTGTAATACACAACTAAGTGCGGAAATTTAAGGTTTAGAAACGCCCGTAAACTTTGAGTAGTATGTCGCCGCACCCTTCTAGAAATTTACGCACCTCACTTCCGTGGCTCTGATACCAACTTAGAAATATGAGAAACAAACACACAATGAGGCAAAGCTCACATTCTATATTGTCAATGAAGACTGATTACATCATTATATAGGAAACTAACCTACTTAGTTGGTTACATCAAACCACAAATAACTAAACTCTACTTACGCTACTGACTCTGTCAAGTGACACTTACAACTGACTCTTACTCCATTATTTCCAAGTGTTCCAACAACTTCCCAAACACTAAAAAACATAGATAACTCTATCTAATTATAAAAAATAATCATAATAAGCATAAGTATAATCACACCTAAAAACAAGTAGAGAGTTACATATTCCAACACAATAAACTCAATTAAAATATAATATAGAAGCATACAAAAAATTATCATTAAAATAAAAATAAAAATAAGGTTACTGTGATTTATCCATTTTCTATGAACAATTTATATCAATATAAAATCACATGGCAGCAGCGCCGTCCCTGTCCTACCGCATAAGGGCGGAACCTACCAGAGTGTTGGCCGTATATAAAATATATTTTTCGTGCTGGGAAACAAATTAAAAGTTCATTTCAACATTCAATGAATTAGGACTTGCCAGGGCAAGGGAATATGAAAATGGCAAGCAAGTGGACCCGTAAGATCGTTAGCATTTGCTCTTATATGTTGTCTTAATTTGATTTAGACATGTATTTTTTCAGAGAAATTCATCACCAGTGATTACGTGGCCGACACATTTATTAATACGTTTCATTAAGATAATGGGTATCTCAGGAGTGATATCGAGTGATGCGTGTCACCTACTTGATAACAAATATATGCCACTAACATCTTTTCATTAAGCTTTTCAGCATGACCGCTCACATCTTTGAAAGAAAAAAATATCGGACAAGTAACATGACGACCGCTTACATCTTTGGAAGATAAAAAAAAGATCCGATTATCCATCAAAAATATCCATTAATCCATTGTTTTTAAAGCATATATAGCATTTCAAATGGTACCAAATTCCTACTTTCGCTATTTTTTTTTCCCGGGAAAAGTTGTAGCGGTGGCAGTCCTTGGTGAGAATATAGAGGCGTGGAAAAATCACATAAATGAAAATTAGTTATCTTCCCATCACTAAGGCCACAAATGGTTTCTATGTGGAAAAAAGTAACAGGTGGGTAAATTTATTAGAAGTGTTTTTATTATATGGTAAAAAAATTGTTTGTGTTTTAATAATATTAATAATAATAATAATTTAATTTTAATTTTAATGTTTATATTAAATTGGTTTATGAGATTTCTCCATGTTATAGATTTATTGAGTGTACTAAATAAGAAATTAAAAATTCTTAAGTATTTTTGTTGTATTATGGGTATGAATATTGATGTTGACAAAAAAAAGGTTCTAGCAATCAACTTCAAAAAAATTTATTTATGCTAATAGCATGTATGACACTAACAACTTGGAGAAATAAACTTCATACAATTGTCTTGGAATTGATCTTCATCACATGCTTAAGTAGAACTACCACATTGAGGATAAATGGAGGGTGGAGATATCTTTATGGACTTGAAATCAATTGTAAATCACTAGACCTTTGGATTTGGGATAAGAAGAATCTCCTATTTGAGACTATGATCACCCCTGCTATCTTATATGGTTGGAAAGTTTTGGGCTACAACATCAGCAGAGATTCATGGAGAATGACAGAGAAAATCCAAAAGAATTTTGTAACTTAAATAGTATTAAAGTTAAAGATAATACACCATATCCTATCATCCTCGTAGAAGCGAGTATTTCCCCCATTTAGAGAATGGTTGGGACTAGGTACTTAATGTGCAAGAAAAAGATAAACAACGTGGAAGACAAGAGGGTTTTTAAGCTTACTCCAAAATCTTGTCAAAACCACCTATATTTCAAGCCTCTCTGACATAAAGGTGCAAAGTTTTGGATAAATCATCGAGATATGTAACGATAATATTAAAAATGTTATTACATCTAAATTTAAGGATAAATTGTGGTGCACTATGAAATTAGAGGATAAAATAAAACAAAGATAAGAGGTGATCAACTCTAACCTAGAAAATCAAAAGTATCTTTTTAATTTAACTAACATAAAGAATAAAATAGTCATTGCTAAAATAAGAACAAACTCTTATAAGCTCCATAATGAAACAACAGAGTAGATAACTTCCAAAATGAAATGGATTGAAAGAATTTGTCTTCTTTGTGACACTAAGAGGGTTGAATACTAAAAATATTTTTTCTTATAATGTCATGTATGTACCTAAATTAAATCTCAATTTTAAAATATTTCGGAGAATATCGATCTTTTTGACCTTTTAACTCTTCAAAACCATTGTAATTTAGGAATTCTCCCCTTAAATATTTTCAAACACGTAAAAAAAAACTCTAAAAAAAAGGTCCAACTAATTCCTTATTTAAGATTTGATAAATCAATGTTTATATTAATTATGTTAATAACCATCATCATTATCATCACAATATATAATTATTAAAAATATAAATTTAACAAATGTAAAATATTTTTCATTAAAAATATATTATAAACCATGTTATATATTTATATCTGTAAGATATTATTATTTCCAATGAATAACCTTCCAAAATAATTCATCTACATTTTTTTAATAATATTATAAATGAAAATTATATTTACATATACAAATATTAATATTTTATATATTAAATTACACTTAAGTTTTCTATCAACCATTTAGTACAACTCCAACCACATTCCCTTAACCTCATTATCACTTTCCCTTAACATCATTAGCATGTCCATTCAAATACTATTACTTACAAAAATTTATTTAAAATACCTCCTATCATCATTAAGATGTTCATTTAAATAATATCATTTCAACAATTTCCCTACCACTTTCCCTTAACATCATTATCATGTCCATTAAAATACTATTACTTAGAAAAATTCCTTAAATATTCATTTAAATAATATCATTTCAACACTTTCCTTATAAATTATGTTAATTTTTTTCCCTACCACCACTTTATAAATTATAAGAATACTTCTTCTTTTTTTTTAATTAAAAAAGGTAGATCCTATTATATTATAGCTTCAGAAAAAGAGTATTCATGACACATAGACGCCAGTTGTCCTGCCTGTGTAGGAAACCAGGACAACTTGCTTTCCCACAGTAACATGCAAAAAAACAAGGAGAGTGTTGCACCACCCTACCCGTAGGAAACCAGGGAGTGTATTCATGATTAACAGTATTCTAGTGAGGTATATTCTAATGCTATCCAAGCTATCAACTAGAGAGCTACAGTACTGGTAAACGACTATAGAGGACAAATAGAAAAACATGCAGACATAAAGACCTATTAATCGACGCTCCCGTAATCATCCTTCGCTTCTTCCTCGCTGGCTGGAAAGGCAAACTGTTGTGCAAAAGTTGGGCATTGGCGCTTAGGAGTGGCACTGGAGTAGGCCGCATAGAGCATGTCCAGGCGTTGGCTAACGCAGACTGCTTGAAAAATCTGATCGTCGACCAGGCTTCGTACTTCGAAAATGAGCTGCAAATGCTCCGAGTGCAAGAGAGGTGGCGAGGGCGGCGTCTGCGACTTGTCATCCTTTTCCAGTCGTCCTGTATCTACCTGTGGCTCCTCCTCGATTATACAGGGTGCTGTGCAAGGGTCTGAGGAGTTTTTAGCGCGGGGTGGTGCCTCTGAGTCGACAAAACAAGTTGCGGGGTCCCAATTGTCGGGGACTATGAACATCTTACTTTCTGAGAAGTCTGGTGGGAGCTCAATGCTCAGGTCTTCTTCCACAACTGTTCCGGGTGGTGAGCTTGCGGCTGTAATCACCCGACGTCGCCTCTGCTTGGCTAGGGTTATCGCGCGTTTGAAATTCCGGTGCCTCTTTCTTCTGGAATCGGCTGCATACCAACCGGCTCCCCTACGGGGCCTCCCTCTCACCCTCGGCATGGCTAGAGCGAAGTTCAGTGCTAATTCACTGAGAACTCTGTTACAGCCCCGCTGTTCGGGAAGCTTCAAGGGCACATTGGATCTCCCGGTAAGGCAGGTGGAGGAATAAAACACGGTTATAGCCATTAAATCCATGAGCTTAATGCTTTGGCTGACCGGATTGTGATCGCTCATGCAAGGCCTCATCGGAGAACGGAGGAGGACGGAGAAAATGCACCTCATAAATCACGGAGTGTGTGGTGAGGGCCGATATAAATGGCCTCCCTCACCTCATCGCCACGTCCCTCGCCCTCGACGCGTGTCACCCCATCCGGGGCATAAGAATACTTCTTATCCTCATTAAGATCTTCATTTAAATAATATAATTTCAACACTTTCCTTACAAATCATGTTACATTTTTTTCCCTACCACTTTCCCTTTGTAACATCCCGCTCTGGCGCACTGAGCGAACTTATTCTTTGAGGACACTTGCTCGCAAGTGATCCATATTTTTATGTTATTAAAACTTTTGATTTTGATTATGATGTGTTATGGGTTGATGACTTGTTGTTTTACTACATTGACATAGACAGGTGCTATTGAATCGGTTTTACTAAGTGTGCAGGGTTCTGGACCTTGAGGATGCAGAGGCATCGATGGAACCCCTTGGACTCTAGATCGAGTCAGGGAGTGTGCTTTTGGGGTTTGATTGTTTTACTATGATATTAGTGCATCTGACTAGATGATATGATGTGGATATGTCCTGACATGATTTGTTGATGATGCAGGATGACGATAGCTTGCCGACCAGACTCACATATGGAGTAAAGGGGTCACACACGACTACCCGAGATGTTGAGGGAGAGGTATGGACAATAGCCGTGCCACAACCTACTAGCACTCCCACCGTGGCTCAAATTGTAGGTTAACGATTACCTAGTTCGAGAGGACCCACGATGTCGTGAGGGCAGACTGCGACAGTCGCTCACGATGATTCTAAGGGACGCACAATAAGGTCGGGGCCTTATTCCTTAGAGGCCCTTAGTCTCCCACAAGTTCACCTGACGGAGTGTTGACTCCAAGGGTTATTGATGTCTACCAATTAGTCAAGAGGCGAGTGGCACCCTTGGAGCACGTAGTGCGTCTTGAAGGGCACGTCGCGCAAAGGAATAGATGCGGCGAGTGGCACCCTTGGAGAACCTAGTGCATCTTGAAGGGCACGTCGTGTTGTTGATGATAGAGGGATGAACCTAGAAGGCCTTAGGACAATTAACATGTTAAGTATTTAAAAAAAAAAAAAATTCCCTAATTAATTGTCTCCCAGTACAAAATCTAAGGTCTAAGTCTAAATTACGCTAGTGGTAAAATTTAGTCTACCTTAAAAAAAAATTTAATGAAATAAATGAATAATAATATTTAAAATAAAAACAACTTAGATGTTAAGTATGATCTTCATAAAATCTTGTAACATGAAGAGAGTAATAATTTAATTTATTCAAAAAAAATAAAATATGTGGTTATAAAATGTAATGAGGGAATTAAATGTTTTATTTTCTTGATAATATAAAATTTACTAATTAATTGAAAAAGGGAAAAAGGGGTTAAATTTTACACCTCCCTTTTTGAGTTTTAAGTAAAAAGGGGAAAGAGGGAAAAATAAATAAAAAATGGGAAACTAGGGAAAGAAGGTAACATAAAAAGGAAAAAGGGGAAGTTAAGGGAAAAAGCAGGAAGTCAACTTAGTAAAGAATCTACATTTAAGAGCTTTCTAATTTTAAACTGAATTAGCAATTTCACAATAGGGAAAGCCTTTAAAACCTGTAAGGGAATTTAGGGACACCTAGGAGTGATTCTAGGAGTAACTCTAGGTGGGTGAGGGAAATGAAGATAATTACTTAATTAAAGAAATTAATTTGTGGAGGAATATAGGGGATGGGGGACACTTGTACGGAGAGGAAATTTTAGGAAATTATTTCTAAAACTTTAATTAAATGAGATTTTAGGAAAGAAAGGAAGTTCAAAACTCTATAAAATAAAGGAAGGAGAAGGATGAAGGATCTTCTTCTGTTGCGTAACATTACGCTGCAGAAATATCGACTTGACTAATTTACTTGTGGGAGTTGGGTTACCCAGCTCAGAGAGGAGTGGTAGCTCGGCCTTGTGAGGCAAGCTGGGAGCTAGACGAAACCTTTGGATAGCGTGTGTGGCCCCTTTGCGGCTTGGGGGGCTAAGGGGGAAGAAGAGTACCTCTAGCATTGGTTGGGAGGTACCAGTGAGGTCTCGACGGTCGGCGAGCGGGAGTTGCATGGAACGCGGGACGTCATTCGAAGTGGGCAATCAGGCAACAATACGCTCTTTTATTTTGTAGAGTAGAATGCATTAGGACTTATGCTTGGATCTGCATATTGATTGTAAATGGATTGGATGTTCAGATTGATAGTGGACCCCTTTTTCTTAGCCTAGTTGATTGTTTGGTTGATTGATTTCCCATGGCCTTTATCCTCGCTTGACTCGACAACCCTTTGGTTGACTGTGACCCATGCAATTGTTTTCTTTCATCCCTAGCACGCTAGTCCTCACCTGAGCAGTCGGCCAGGAGCCTGATCTATGGTCGTTGCCTTAGCGTTAAAAGACCTATGGATCTCAACGCCCTGCTTTTCTGTGCGAGGATGGTGAAGCAAAGGACGAACCCATCCGTCGTCTACCTCTGTGGTTCATCCTATGCCGATTGTTGGTCTTGACCTGTGTGAACCCGTACTTAATCTGCGTTTAATGATGTGTCTGTGTGTTACTTAATTCCTTGTGTGGTATGATATCCCCAACGTTGATGGTTCTAGCCAAGATATGAAGAATATCATTCAGTTTACAGTGATTTTTTTTATACTTATTGTGTGACTGCTGAATTCATAGTTATAACAACGATATTCATTGATGCCTGCGTATTTACCAACAAAATTTCATTATGATTTAGGGATGGATTATTTAAATCAATGTGGGTAAATATAGACCTGCGATTCTGGGTTTTTAGTCTATGATTTCCTCCCTGGTCAAGGCAGCGAGTAGACACTAAGCTCTGCGCGTTTTATGCATGTTCCTCTTTTTATAACCAAACATTATCTGGTGTAGTGATCAACGATTCAAATCCTTCATTGACTGCGTACTCGTTTCCTGTTGACAGTAAAGATCCACCGTTTGGCAGCGAGCTTAATCTTTTGACCACGAATTGACCCTTCTTCTCCTCACATTCTTCAGACTGTCGTATTCACCTCTTGAGGGCGATTCCTCATTTGACTGCGAACTGAATCTTAGTACTGCATTGATTTTGGGTGTTTTTATATATGATTAAATTATGCTAAATCTTATGTTAATACGGTTTAACTAGAGAGTTATTGCCACCGTAGCATTAACAGAAAAATGCTTATTTCCCATATTGTAAGTTTCCTCGTATGTATGTTTACAATGTTGGTTCTGTACGTATGTATGCCAGCGTAGTATTAATAGAAAAATGTTTACAATGTAAGTTTACAATGTTTACAATGTAAGTTTCCTCGTACATATATATGCCAACGTAGTATTAACATAAAAGTGTTTACAGTGTTTACAATGTAAGTTTCCTCATACGTATGTATATCAGCGTAGTGTTAACAGAAAAATGCTTTATTCCCATGTTGTAAGTTTCCTTGTATGATTGTCTTGGACTGATGACTATGTAGTCGATAGTGTTTACAATGTTGGTTCTAATTGTTGATGTAGTTCTTGAATCACCATGTCGATCTACAGTTAGAATCTCATCTAAGTGCTTGTTGTTAGCCAATATTTTATGACTGTGCTATCTTGTAACCCGATTCCTTTTATCCATACTATCATAAGATAAGTTAGATGCCAACAGTTTCCCGAGTATGCATGCTCAATGCCAACATCATAGCTTAAGTTGCATTTGCCCATGTCAAGTACATATTCATGAATGTTTCAATCAACACCCTGACAATGCAAAACTATTTTGGCAGCATGGTTGATTATCTATACTTAACTTCCAACCTTTCTATTAAACGCATGTAATTAAGTGCTTCAGAATCATAAACTATATAAATTATTAAAATACCACTTGACAAGTTGTTGGAACTTGAAACTGTGATGAGATCCAAACTCTGAATGAGTTGATTGTTAAATGCCTAAATTTGTAACATGATTAAATGCAGAGGAAGGTTTTGGAAGATGCATGCAAGATTAATGCCTAAATTAGCAAAGCTCACCATTACTGTTTAGCATGTGTTACATTTGGATAAGGGCGTTTTTACTTTTTAAAGGAAGCTTGCTAATTTCTGCAATTGCTAGACCCAAGTGACAACTGTATTTGCCGTTTAATTTAGCATGTGAATGTAGATGGCCGACCTAAGTTAATTTGTGAGACAACTCGTGTATTATAGCAGCCAGTATCAATTCATACTACCTATCCTTAAACTCTTATCGTTGTTTTTTTTTTTTTTTTTAAAGGTCTTGTTAAATGCTTCAAGTTAATGTCAAGTTATTGATATTAAAAGCCTTGTATTAAATGCCTTGATGTTGGATTTACGTTAAAGATCTTGTTAATTGTCTTATTAGTTATTTTAGCATTCTAGTTTAAGATTTTTTTAATATATCAAGATTAATGGCTAGTTGGATGAAGATTGGGATTAGAATAGACGTGACCCTGAGGGATGTGATTATGATTTAAATTGATTGGTGAGTAAAGATAGGAAGGCATATTTTTTTAACCTTGCTAAATGGGTTGCGTATGATGTCCTTGATAATAAATGGGTTGTGTATGTTGTCTTGATAATAAATTATGGCTAATTTATAATTTATGCAAGATGGTGAGATTAAATTAATGATTAATTATATCCTTGAATAGTTAACCAAAGTCAAATTTCAAAAATGCTTATAGTGTCCTTTTAACGATGAATTAAATAGTATCTTGATGACCTTTTGTAATTTAAAATTGCGCAAATGGGTTGGTTTTAAGACTAAATTAGATTATACCTTGATGTCATTATGCACTTTAGACATGCGAAGTTGGGCTCGTAATGGATGTTGGAATAGACTGTGTTAATTGCCTTACTTGCTATATTAATTGTCATTGTCTTGTAATTTGATTAAAAGTACACTTCCAAAGCAATACTATAATAGTAGTGAGTAATTTAATGAGTTAAAATGATTCACTATTGCAATTTGCCTTAATGTAGATAACCTTGTTAATTGCGATCTTGATGGTTATGTTATTATCATTAGCTTAGTAGGCTTGGTCTGTTTGTGTTGGGCGGGATGTAGATGCCTCCTTGTTCCTCAGAACAGTCGCCAGCCCTAAGGCCGTAAATGGTCAAAATTGATGGGAACCTGGGCTTGAGTGTTGCTTATATGTCCTGGAGGTCCTAACCATTGCAGGGTAGGATGGGCAGGTTGTTAGTCTTTTGTGTAGGTTGATTATCATTCATTGCTTCCAGATGCTTGATGTGCGTCTTAGGTCATTATGCAGTTGTCGCAGTTGCATGCAACATGTTCTTCGTTATGTTGCGTTGTTGAGTATGATGTCTTTATTACCCTTCTACACACACACACAAAAAAAAAAAAAATTGAGGCTTGATGTCGTGATGAAACAAGGAGGTTCGTTACATATGGTATCATAGTGGGTTTCAACCCGTGACTTGGGATCGCTACGGCTTCCGGTGATATGGTTGATTATACTGTTGCTAATCAAGTTGACTTGTGTGCGTGCAGGTAATCATGGTTAGAGGACGCCGCGGAGGCAGACGACGGGGTGTTAGGGGAGGGGGTGCGATGCCTCCAGTAGCATCCATGCCTGAGGGAGCTAACTCCCAGGGAGACGAGAAGGTTGTCGGGTAGGAGCAAATAGCAGTTGGTGATGTGGTCGGAATGATGAGATCTTTTCAGTGCATGTCCGAGGCACTGATCAACCGTTTGGACAGAGATGAGGCCAGAGCGTCGACACCCGTTGAGGTTCTGTCGCGCGTTCCGGTCAATACTGGTAGCATTCACCGTAAACTCGAGAAGGTCAAATTTCCTGAGTTCTTTGGTGCCTCGGATGGCGCAGCCATCGAGGCATGGTTGGGGAACATGGTGATGTGCTTCGCAATTCATGATTATACCTCCAACATGAAGGTCCGCATGGCGGTCTTTCAACTGAAAGGGAGCGCTCTTCTATGGTGGAAGACGCTCCTACCGCAGCTGAACATGGCCGTCGAAGACGTGTCATGGGAACTGCTCGAGGAACGGTTCCGAGAGAGGTACCTTTCAGAGGAATTCATTGAGCATCAGCTCAATGAGTTCAATGCCTTACGACAGGGAGGTTGCATGGTGTCCGAGTACAAGGCTCGTTTTATGGAGCTTCTCCGGTATGCTCTGCACCTTAACACTGAGAAACTTAAGGTCAACAAGTTCGTGTTCGGCCTTAACGGTAGCCTACGTGCAAAGGTTAGGATTTTGATGCCTCAAACCTTGCATGATGTCATCTAGAAGGCCCTCATAGCAGAGGAGGATCTTATCAACAGGGGTTAGACCAAGACTCCAGCGAGACCAGTAGGGCAGGGTTCATCTGGAGCACAACAACATCAGACACTAGCGAGACAGACGCTGGGATATCGTGGCTTCCATAGGGGATCCACTTTCACTACACCTCGACGACCGATGCCTCAGCAGTGGACACCTTATCGGGGACCACAACATCAGTAGCAGCGCTAACCGCAACAACAACAGTTTAGGCCTGTTCAGCATAACAGACCAGGATTCCAGGCCGGTGGGCCGTCATCTTCTACTTCGGGTACCAGGACTACTGGGCCACAGAAGGGGTGTTGGACGTGTGGGGAGCCACACTACCAACACGACTGCCCTATGGAGAGGACCAGAGCGTCCGGATCAGTCGGACCCACTACCATGGGAGATATGGACAAGGCCCATCGGATTCATGCAACAGTGAATAACCGCCAGGAAGAGCATCAGTCGACCGTACTCGAGATGATAGGCACCGTCGCTGACCAGACCCTTAGTATTTTGATAGATCCCGGTGCTACCAAGAGTTTCATTTCTGGTGCAGCGCTAAAAAGGATTAAGGTAAAGGCGGTCAAACAGGACGAGTTTAGCTTCGTAGAGATGGCTTCGGGAGCCAAGCAGAAGGTTGGAGGAAGGGTTACGGACTGTGTCCTTAACCTGGGAGAGTTTGTCACAAGGGCCAACCTGTACGTCACGATCCTAGGATCTTATGATGTCATGATTGGTATGGATTTGTTGGAATCGCATGAGGCGATACTCAACTATAATACAAAACGGTTGAGCTTGGTCGATGACGAGGGATAGAGATGTGTGATTGTAGGATGAAACTAGGGAGTTTCCTTGAGGTTCATGTCTTCCTTGCAACTTCGGAAGAGCATGCGCAAGGGGTGCAAGCTTTATGAGATCCTTGCGTTAAACGAGAAGCGAGTAGAGGAGGGTCTATAACACCTTCTGGTGGTGAAAGAGTTTGCGGACGTATTTTCAGAGGAGTTACCCGGGATGCCACCAGAGAGGGAGTTGGAGTTTACCATAGACCTAAAACCAGGGACTAAATCGATAGCAAGAACGCCTTATCGGATGTCGGCCTGGAGTTACAAGAGTTGAAAATTCAATTGAAGGAGTTGTTGGACCTGGGACTGATACGTACTAGTGTGTCACCAAGGGGTGCACCTTTTATTTTCATACAAAAGAAGGATGGATCATGGAGGTTTTTCATTGACTACCGACAACTGAACAAGGCGACGATCAAGAATCAGTATCCATTGCCGAGAATTGATGATCTATTTGATCAAATGAAGGGTGCGACGGTGTTCTCCAAGATCGATTTGTGATCAGGGTATCACTAGTTGCGGATCAAGGAGGATGACGTCCCTAAGACCGCCTTTAAGACAAGGTTTGGACATTATGAGTTTACTGTTCTATCGTTTGGACTGACAAACACCCCAGGGGTATTCATGAGTTTGATGAACGGGGTGTTCTGCGAGTACTTGGACATGTTTTTCCAAGTGTTCATTGACGATATTTTGATTTACTCTCGTACGACGAAGAAGCATGACGAGCACTTGCGCATGGTACTACAGTGTTTGCGAGAGCACAAATTGTATGGAAAGTTGTCCAAATGCTCATTATATCAATAGAAGATTCACTACTTAGGGCATGTCATCTCTAGCGAAGGCATCGCCGTGGATCCAGCCAAGGTCGAGGCTATTATGGAATGGCCTGCGCCTATAAATGTCCCGGAAGTGCGTAGCTTCATGGGTTTAGCAGGATACTATTGACGGTTCATTGAGGGATTTTTGAAGATAGAAAATCCGATCATAGAGTTGCAGAAGAAGAATAAGAAGTTTGTTTGGACCGAGAAATGCGTGGAATCATTTTGGAGGCTCAAGGAATTGTTGACAATAGCACCAATACTAAAGGTCTTTGACATGGACGCGGACTTCTTGGTATGCACAGACGCATCCAAGGAAGGCTTAGGCGAAGTCTTGATGCAAGACGGACGAGTGATTGCTTACATTTCGAGGAAATTAAGAAGGCATGAGGAGAACTACGTGACGCACGATTTGGAGTTATTAGCCATCGTATATGCCTTGAAGGTTTGGAGACACTACCTTGTTGGATGAAAATTTGAAATAAAGACTGACCATTGTGGACTACAACACATATTTACACAACATGACCCGAACACATGACAACGATGTTGGTCGGAATTGCTTAGCGAGTATGACTTCGATATTACTTACAAAAAAGGAACAGTGAACCGAGTGGCAGATGTATTGAGTCGAAGACCACGCATCTTTTCAGTGTTGCCTCTTTAGATGAATTTACGTGAAAAGTTTCTAACTTTACAACGTGATGATGACTGGTTCAAAGAGGTAGAAGGTTTTATCGGACAAAACACAATGATGGTACCACGATTTGAGGGATTTTCATTTGATAGAGATGGCTTATTGAGGTATAAAAGTCATATCTATGTACTGCCAAACGATGAGTTGAGGATGTTGATCCTAAGCGAGGCTCATAGAGCGGTATATATGGCTCATCCGGAAGTCACGTAGATGAGGGAAGACCTTAAACCTTTATTCTTTTGGAAGGGAATGAAGGCCAACATAGTCAACTATGTGGCCAGATGTCTAGAATGGCAGCAGGTAAAGGTTGAACATAGACACCCAACAGGATTACTACAACCACATGCCATTTCAGAATCGAAATGGGAGGTTATTTCGATGGATTTTATCATTGGATTTCCATCGACGTAAAGGAGAAATGACTCGATTTTCATAGTAGTAGACACTCTGATGAAGAGTGCTCACTTTATTCCTGTGCGTACGACGTATCAGGCACCTGACATAGCTAGAGTTTTCATCAGTGATATTGTGAGGCTGCATGGTGTGCCTAAGAGGATTCTATCCGATTGAGGATCGGTGTTTACTGGACGACTTTGGATGAGTTTCCAAGAGGCCCTGGGAACCCAAATTAACTTTAGTACTGCGTATCACCCGGAGACTGACGGGCAGACCGAACGAATGAACTAGACCTTGGAGGAAATGTTGTGCATGTATGTGATGGACCAACAAAAACATTGGGAAGAATTGTTGCCACTAGTGGAGTTCGCTTACAACATGTATCTGTTTTGAGACATTATATTAGTGATCCTACACATGTTATTGACATGAGTTCCTTGTAGGTATGATATTAGTGCCTTTGGGGTTTGATTGTTTTACTATGATATTAGTGCATCTGACTAGATGATATGATGTGGATATGTTCTGACATGATTTGTTGATGATGCAGGTTGACGATAGCTTGCCAACCAGACTCACATATGGAGTAAAGGGGTCAC
The DNA here is from genome assembly GCA_009831015.1 of Picea engelmannii. NCBI lineage: Eukaryota > Viridiplantae > Streptophyta > Pinopsida > Pinales > Pinaceae > Picea > Picea engelmannii. The sequence goes on from ML783702.1 coordinate 714,408, forward strand.
ACATGACTACTCAAGATGTTGAGGGAGAGGTGTGGATAGTAGCCCTGCCACAGCCTGCTAGCACTCCCGTCGTGGCTCAAACTGTAGGTTAACGATTACCTAGTTCAAGAGGACCCACGATGCCGTGAGGTCAGACTGAGATAGTCGCTCACGATGATTCTAAGGGGCGCGCAATAATGCGGGGGGATTATTTCTTAGAGGCCCTTAGTCTCCCACAAGTTCACCTGGTAGAGTGTTGACTCCAGGGGTTATTGATGTCTACCAATCAGTCAAGAGGCGAGTGGCACCCTTGGAGCACGTAGTGCGTCTTGAAGGGCATGTCGTGCAAAGGAATAGATGAGGCGAGTGGCACCCTTGGAGCACCTAGTGCGTCTTGAAGGACATGTCGTGTTGTTGATGATAGAGGGATGAACCTAGAAGGCCTTAGGACAATTAACGTGTTAAGTATTAAAAAAAAAACAATTTCCCTAATTAATTATCGCCCAGTACAAAATCTAAAGTCTAAGTCTAAATTACGCTAGTGGTAAAATTTAGTCTACCTTAAAAAAAAAAAATTAATAATTAAATAAATGAATAATATTATTTAAAATAAAAACAGCTTAGATGTTAGGTATGATCTTCATAAAATCTTGTAACATGAAGAGAGTAAGAATTTAATTTATTCAAAAAAAATAAAACCTGTGGTTATAAAATGTAATGAGGGAATTAAATGTTTTATTTTCTTGATAATATAAAATTTACTAATTAATTGAAAAAGGGGTTAAATTTTACACATACCTTTTTGAGTTTTAAGTAAAAAGGGGAAAGAGGGAAAAATATAAAAAAAATGGGAAACTAGGGAAAAGAGGTAACATAAAAAGGAAAAAGGGGAACTTAAGGGAAAAAGCGGGAAGTCAACTTAGTAAAGAATCTACATTTAAGATCTTTCTAATTTTAAACTGAATTAGAAATTTCATAATATGGAAAGCCTTTAAAACCTGTAAGGAAATTTAGGGACACGTAGGAGTGATTTTAGGAGTAACTCTAGTTGGGTGAGGGAAATGAAGATAATTACTTAATTAAAGAAATTAATTTATGGAGGAATGTAGGGGATGGGGGACACTTGTACGGAGAGGAAAGTTTAGGAAATTATTTCTAAAACTTTAATTAAATGAGATTTTAGGAAAGAAAGGAAGTTCAAAACTCCATAAAATAAAGGAAGGAGAAGGATGAAGGTGTTAGAAAAATAGGACCGCGGAGCAATAAAATAAAACAAATGTAGAAACAAAACACAGAAGACACACAATACAAGAGAGACACAGATTTACGTGGTTCACCCAGTGTGGGCTACGTCCACCAGAGAAATTGCCAGGTCCTTCCTATATTATTATCCAACAAATGAAGGGATACAACCTACAACAAAACCCGTTGTAACTTCCTCTTCTTTCTCTCACAGTCTCCTCTCTCAGAATACAATATTCACCATCCGCAACACATTTCCCTCATAAAAGAGGGTTGCCTTCTAGGGAAAAAAACCCTAACATAATCTCTACTGTTAGATCTGCGACCTTATAATGAACGGTCCAGATTTACAATGAAATTACAATATACTTTTACAAGGCAATTTTTGCTTCGGGGGCTTCGCCCCCGAACCCCCGCTGGGGGCCCACTTGCCCCCAGACCCCCCAGCCGGGGACATAGCCCCCCCGGACCCCGCAGAGGGGGTACCCCCCCTCTGCACTCCCCCACGTGGAAGAGTGTACATACTTCTGGGGTGTAAATACTTCATGGGGTATAAACACGGTTGAAAGCAAGGACCTATGAACCAGGAAGATAATCATGCTCCACA
>ML783702.1:725705-739282 GCA_009831015.1 Picea engelmannii
CTTAAAAAAAAAAAAAAAAAATTAAATAAATGAATAATAATATTTAAAATAAAAACAGCTTAGATGTTAAGTATGATCTTCATAAAATCTTGTAACATGAAGAGAGTAAGAATTTAATTTATTGAAAAAAAAAAAAATATGTGGTTATAAAATGTAATGAGGGAATTAAATGTTTTATTTTATTGATAATATAAAATTTACTAATTGATTGAAAAAGGGAAAAAGGGGTTAAATTTTACAACTGGCTTTTTGAGTTTTAAGTAAAAAGGGGAAAGAGGGAAAAATTAAAAAAAATGGGAAACTAGGGAAAATAAGTAACATAAAAAGGAAAAAGGGGAATTAAAGGGAAAAGGTGGGAAGTCAACTTAGTAAAGAATCTTCATTTAAGAGCTTTCTAATTTTAAACTAAATTAGTAATTTCATAATAGGCAAAGCCTTTAAAACCTGTAAGGGAATTTAGGGACACCTAGGAGTGATTCTAGGAGTAACTCTAGGTGGGTGAGGGAAATGAAGATAATTACTTAATTAAAGAAATGAATTTATGGAGGAATGTAGGGGATGGAGGACACTTGTACGGAGAGGAAATTTTAGGAAATTATTTCTAAAACTTTAATTAAATGAGATTTTAGGAAAGAAAGGAAGTTCGAAACTCTATAAAATAAAGGAAGGAGAAGGATGAAGGATCTTCTTCTATTTGTGTAACGTTACACTGCAGAAATATCGACTTGACTGATTTACTTGTGGGAGTTGAGTTACCCAGCTTGGAGAGTAGTGGTAGCTCACCCTTGCGAGGCGAGCTGGGAGCTAGACGAAACCTATGGATAGTGTGTGTGGCCCCTTTGCGGCTCGGGGGGCTAAGGGGGAAGAAGAGTACCCCTAGCATTGGCTGGGAGGTACCAGTGAGGTCTCGACGGTCAGTGAGCAGGAGTTGCACGGAGAGTAGGACGTCATTCGAAGCGGGCGATTAGGCAATGGTACGCTCTTTTATTTTATAGAATAGAATGCATTAGGACTGATGCCTGGATCTGCATATTGATTGTAAATGGATTGGATGTTCAGATTTATAGCAGACCCCTTTTTCTTAGCCTAGTTGATTGTTTGGTTGATTGATTTCCCGTGGCCTTCGTCCCCGCTTAACTCGACAGCCTTGTGGTTGACTGTGACCCATGCGATTGTTTGCTTTCATCCCTAACATGCCAGTCCTCACCTGAGCAGTCGGCCAGGAGCCTGATCTACGGTCGTCGCCTTAGTGTGAAAAGACCTATGGATCTCAACGCCCTGCTTTTCTATGTGAGGATGGTGAAGCGAAGGACGAACCCATCCGCCGTCTACATATGTGGTTCATCCTTGGCCGATTGTTGGTCTTGACCTGTGTGAACCCTTACTTAATCTATGTTTAATGATGTGTCTGCGTGTTACTTAATTCCTTGTGTGGTATGATATCCCCAACGTTGATAGTTCCAGCCAAGATATGACGAATATTGTTCAATTTATAGTGATTTTTTTTATACTTATTGTGTGACTGCTAAATTCATAGTTATGACAACGATATTCATTGATGCCTACGTATTTACCAACAAAATTTCATTATGATTTAGGGACGGATTATTTAAATCAGTATGGGTAAATATAGACCTAGGATTGTGGGTTTTTAGTCTACGATTTCCTCCCTGGTCAAGGCAACGAGTAGACACTAAGCTCTGCGCGTTTTATGCCTGCTCCTCTTTTTATAACCAAACATTATCCGGTGTAGTGATCAGCGATTCAAATCCTTCATTAACTGTGTACTCGTTTCCTGTTGACAGTGAAGATCCACCATTTGGCAGCGAGCTTAATATTTTGACCACGAATTGACCCTTCTTCTCCTCACATTCTTCAGACTTCCATATTCACCTCTTGAGGGCGATTCCTCATTTGACTGCGAAATCAATCTTAGTACTGCGTTGGGTTTGGGCGTTTTTATATATGGTTAAATTATGCTAAATCTTATGTTAATCCGGTTTAACTAGAGAGTTATTGCCAGTGTAGCATTAACAGAAAAATGCTTATTTCCCATATTGTAAGTTTAAAATGTTGGTTCTGTATGTATGTATGCCAACGTAGTATTAACAAAATTTTTTTTACAATGTTTACAATGTAAGTTTCCTCGTACATATATATGCCATCGTAGTATTAACAGAAAAGTGTTTACAATGTAAGTTTACAATGTTTACAATGTAAGTTTCCTCGTACGTATGTATGCCAGCGTAGAATTAACAGAAAAATGCTTTATTCCCATGTTGTAAGTTTCCTCGTCTGACTGTCTTGGACTGATGACTATGTAGTCGATAATGTTTACAATGTTGATCTACAGTTAGAATCTCATCTAAGTGCTTGTTGTTAGCCAATATTTTATGACTGTGCTATCTTGTAACCTGATTCCTTTTATCCATACTATCATCAGATAAGTTAGATGCCAACGGTTTCCCAAGTATACATGCTCGATGCCAACATCATAGATTAAGTTGCATTTACCCATGTCAAGTACATATTCATGAATGTTTCAATCAACAACCTGACAATGCAAAACTATTTTGGCAGCATGGTTGATTATCTATACTTAACTTCCAACCTTTCTATTAAACACATGTAATTAAGTGCTTTAGAATCATAAACTATATAAATTATTAAAATACCACTTGACGAGCTGTTGGAACTTGAAACCGTGATGAGATCCAAACTCTGAATGAGTTGATTGTTAAATGGCCAGATTTGTAACATGATTAAATGTAGAGGAAGGTTTTGGAAGATGCATGCAAGATTAATGCCTAAATTAGCGATGCTTACCACTTCTGTTTAGCATGTCTTACATTTGGATAAGGGCGTTTTTACTTTCCAAAGGAAGCTTGTTAATTTTCTGCAATTGTTAGACCCAAGTGACGACTATATTTACAGTTTAATTTAGCATGTGAATGTGGATGGCTGACCTAAGTTAATTTGCGAGCCAACCCGTGTATTATAGCATCCATTATCAATGCATACAGCCTATCCTTAAATTCTTATCATTTTTAAAAAAAAAATTTAAACATCTTGTTAATTGCTTCAAGCTAATGCTAGGTTATTGATATTAAAAGCCTCGTATTAAAGGCCTTGATGTTGGCTTTACGTTAAAGATCTTGTTAATTGTCTTATTAGTTATTTTAGTATTCTACTTTAAGATTTTTTTAATATATCAAGATTAATGGCTAGTTGGATGAAGATTGGGATTAGAATAGATGTGACCCTGAGGGATGTGATTATGATTTAAATTGATTGGTGAGTAAAGATAGGAAGGCATATTTTTTTAACCTTGCTAAATGGGTTGTGTATGATGTCCCTGATAGTAAATGGGTTGTGTATGTTGTCTTGATAATAAATTATGGCTAATTTATAATTTATGCAAGCTTGTGAGATTAAATTAATGATTAATTATATCCTTGAATAATTAGCCAAAGTCAAAGTTGAAAAATGATTATTAGTGTCCTTTTAACGATGAATTAAATAGTATCTTGATGACCCTTTGTAATTTAAAATTGCGCAAATGTGTTGGTTTTAAGACTAAATTAGATTATACCTTGATGTCATTATGCACTTTAGACATGTGAAGTTGGGCTCGTAATGGAGGTTGGAATAGACTGTGTTAATTTCCTTACTTGCTATATTAATTTTCATTGTCTTATAATTTGATTAAAAGTACACTTCCAAAGAAATATTGTAATAGTAGTGAGTAATTTAATGAGTTAAAATGATTCACTATTGCAGTTTGCCTTAATGTAGATAACCTTGTTAATTGCGATCTTGATGGTTATGTTATTGTCATTAGCTTAGTAGGCTTGGTCTGCTTGTGTCGGGTGGGATGTAGATGCCTCCTTGTTCCTCAGAACAGTCGCCAACCCCGAGGCCTTAAATGGTCAAAATCGATGGGAACCTGGGCTTGAGCATTGCTTATGTGTCTTGGAGGTCCTAACCATTGTAGGGTAGGATGGGCGGGTAGTCAGTCTTTTGTGTCGGTTGATTATCATTCATTGCTTCTACATGCTTGATGTGCATCTTAGGTCGTTATGTAGTTGTCGTAGTTGTATGCAACATGTTCATCGTCATGTTGTGTTGTTGAGTATAATGTCTTTATTATCCTTCTACACACCAAAAATAAAAATAAATAAAAAATTGAGACTTGATGTCATGACGAAACAGGGAGGCTCGTTACACCCTTAACATCATTATGATGTCCATTCAAATGTTATTACTTAGAAAAATTCCTTGATATTCATTTAAATAATATCATTTCAACACTTTCCTTATAAATCATGTTACATTTTTTTCCATACAACTTTCCCTTAACATGATTATCATGTCCATTCAAATACTATTACTTAGACCATTTCCTTTATAAATTATAGGAATACCTCTTTCCCTTAACATGATTATCATGTCCATTCAAATACTATTACTTAAAAAATTTCCTTTATAAATTATAAGAATACCTCTTATCATCATTAAGATGTTTATTTAAATAATATCATTTCAACACTTTCCTTATAAATCATGTTACATTTTACATATTTTATTATGTCCATTCAAATACTATTACTTAGAAAATTTCCTTTATAAATTATACCTCTTATCATCATTAAGATGTTCATTTAAATAATATGATTTCAACATTTTCTTTATAAATCATGTTACATTTTTTCCTTTATAAATTGTATTACATATTTTATTAATCATATGTAATGGTGGCTTATTAAGATCAAATTTTATCTACTTTGTTGAACACGAATTGATATCAAATATGGTCTATCATATTTTAAAAGAAAAAAGAAGGAATTAATTGTTTTTTTTTTTATAATTTTGTTTTTATGATGGAAAAGATTAAAGAGAAGATTTCATAATTTTTTTTTGTTTTGATGAGTTAATAAATTATGAATATTAGTAGTGTTATAAATATTTTGAAAATGAGATTTAATGTGGGCATATGTAGTTCATTGTAAGAGAAAGTGTTTTTCATCCTTCATCATCTTTCATCTTTTTCTTTTAGTTGCATCAAAAACTCAGCCAAGCATATACTCACACGACATAGAATTATTTTCGACTACTAACACTATTACTTTTAAAAGTAACAACACATGCCCCAAAAATGACACATAGGTGAGTCGAGATTTCGACTTAGTAAACATCTTACATCGTCTTAAATATCACAAAGAAGAAAAAATATTTCATCCCACCATGTTTCATCTCCTTGATGAGAATATAGTGGCGTGAAAAAAACATATAAATGAAAATTAGTTATGTTACAATCACTAAGGATATAGAAGATAAATTTTATGTTGAAAGCCACAAATGGTTTATGCAAAGTAACATGTACTAAAATTAGTAAAAGTGTTTTTATTACATGGTTTAAGATTTGTTTGTGTTTTAATAATAATAAATTGGTGTGCTTGTGGGATAAGGACCCCTTTCATACACTAATTTTATTGTTCAAGTCTATAGAAACATACATTAAATATACATTTTTCTCAAAATTGTATAGTTTCCTTTTATTAAATTTATTTTACCATTACTAAAATTATAAATTATTATAAATTACCATACTAATTAGAAGATTAACATATTATTGTTTCTATTAAATATGGAATGATCTTCCTTAGATAAGTCATTTATATGATTAAAATAATATTAGAAATGAAAATTATATTACATTTAAAAATATTGTTATTTGTTTATTATTTTTAAAGTAAAGATAAAAGTATTTTTTCTAATTACAACATTATTATGATTAAAAAAAAAATTCAAGTTATATGGAATTATTATGTAAAAGAAAATTACTATATGGCTACAAACTTTGGAAAATTAGTTAAAGACCACCACTTATTTAGGAGTTGTCATTCAATCATATACCACAAGTCTTTACACCTAGGATCATTACATAGGATTTTCTCTATAATAAAGCCAAACTCCTATGTTTCTTCATTGATTTTATAAGATAATTTGGCTCAATCCCCAAAACTAACCTTTTGAATAGATTAGAAGATCTAAATGTATCTTTCAAGTTGAGAGTTGTTGTGATAAGGATATATGAGCATGATATTGGCAAGTTTATAAACATTGAGTCTTGGTTGGAATAAGTTAATTATCATATAGGAGTTAAGCAAGGTCCCCCATTGTCCCCTACCCTTTTCAACATATACATTGCCAAACTAAACGATTGTTTTGAATAAGAAGGATGTGTTAGCATGTCTCTAACATGGGGGCTTCACCTTGCTGACTAATATCTTATCACGTTCATTCATAAAGGGAGTTTTAAAATTGTGAAAAATAGAGTGAATATATTGTAGGTATTGGGAGGGGGGGTGAGATGTTGGGTACGAGGGGGTTTATAAGTATTTGGGGCTATGAAAAGGGGTATTTGGTAAAAGAATTATATAGAATAAAAATAAGTTTTACTTTTATTAGAAATACGTATGGTGAAGGGGGTTCAAAAAGACGATTTTGGGAGGTTTTTATCAATATCTAGTGAAATTAAATGTATTCTTGAATACTACATGAACATAGGCGATATGTTATAGTTTCACTGAGTGGAGACACTATAGTATCTACATGGAATAGTCATAATCCTTCTTCTTTATGTTGACAATATCATTTTTATGGTGAGGAGTCTCGACAATCTCAACAAGAAACTAAAAATTCTCAAGGATTTTTGTTCTACTATGGGTATGAATATTGACATTGAAAAAAAAAGGGTTCTAGCAATCAACTCCAAAAAAATTACTTATGCTAATAACATGTATGACACTAACAACTTGGAGGAAGGGAATTCATATAAATGTCTTGGAATTGATCTTCATCCATGCTTAACTAGAACTACAACATTGAGGATAAATGGAGGGTGGAGATATCCTTATGGAATTGAAATCAATTGTAAATCACTAGACCTTTGGATTTGGGATAAGAAGAATCTCTTATTTGAGACTCTGATCACCCTTGTTATCTTATATGGTTGAGAATTTTTGGGCTACAACATCTGTAGAGATTCATGGAGAATGACAAAGAAAATCCAAAAGAATTTTGTAACTTAAATAGTATTAAAGTTAAAGGTAATACACTCTATCCTATCATCCTCATAGAAGCGAGTATTTCTCCCATTGAGAGCATGGTTGGGACTATGTACTTAATGTGCAAGAAAAATATAAACAACGTGGAAGACAAGAGGGTTTTTTATATTAATCCCAAATCTTTTCAAAACCACCTACATTTGAAGCCCCTATGGTATAAAGATGAAAAGTCTTGGATAAATCATCGAGATATCGAGGAATAGGGCACTCTGTAGAGTAACGATAATATTAAAAATGTTATTACATCTAAATTTAAGTATAAATTGTGGTGAACTAAGAATTTAGAGGATAAAATAAAATTAAGATACCATAAAGAGGTGATCAACCCTAATCTAGAATATCAAAAGTATAAGAACAAACTCTTGTAAGCCTCGTAATGAAACAAGGAATTAGATAACTTCCAAAATGAAATGGGTTGAAAGAATTTGTCTTATTTGTGACACTAAGAGGGTTGAATATGAACTTTTGTTTTCTTATAATGTCATGTATGTACCTAAATTAAACCTCATTTTTAAAATATTTGCCACAATATGGACCTTTTTGACCTCTTAACTCATCAAAACCATGGTGATTTAGGAATTCTCCACTTAAATCTTTTCAGACACTTAAAAAAACTCTTAAAAAAGTCCAAGGGATTCCTTATTTAGGATTTGATAAAACAATGTTTGTATTAATTATGTGAATAACGATCATCGTTATCATCATAAATTATAATTATTAAAAATATAAATTTAACAAATGTAAAATACTTTTCATCAAAAATATATTATATAAACAATATTATATATTTATATGTATAAGATATTATTATTTCCATTGAATGACCTTCCAAAGGGGTATTTGGTAAAAAATGGATTTGTGGCGTCCTTATCTATTGGGGAAACGGTTCCAAATTAAGATAGACCATCAAAACCTCAAGTATTTCCTAGAACAATGCATTTCCTTCCCAGAGAAACAAAAATGGGTGATTGAGATATTTGGATATGATTATGAGATCATTTACAAGAAAGACAAAGACAATGTGGTGGCTGATGCACTTTCCATAAAATATGAAGATGAAGTCTCCCTTTTTTCTCTCTTCTTCATTGTACCAGATTGGCTCCAAGACATTCGCCAAGGATGGCTACATGATCCCAAAAGTTTGCATTCAGTACAACAATTACAGTCCAATTCTTCAGTTTCCCCAGGGTACTCATGGCTCCATGATGAACTTCGATACAAAGTTTGTTCGTAATTAAGTAAAAAATCAAAACTTAAATCCACGGTGCTTTATGAGCTTCATGCTACACCCACAGCTGGGCACTCCAGGTTTACCAAAACCTATGACAGGTTCAAACGTTCTTTTTTCTGGGATGGTATGAAACAAGACATTCGTAATTTTTTGGCCAAATGTGATGTGTGTCAACGCAATAAGGGAGAAACAGCCAAATCTCTAGGCACACTGCAATCGCTTCCGATTCCACCTACTATTTGGATGGATATCTCTATGGATTTTATTACAGGCTTACCTAAATTGGGTAATATATCAGCCATCATGGTGGCAGTTGATTGCCTTTCCAAGTATGCTCATTTATGCGCTCTTCAACACCCATTTACAACATCCAAAGTGGCTCAAATTTTCATGGATCAGGTCTTCAAGCTTCATGGCATGCCGCATTCTATTGTTTTTTATCACGACCCAACTTTGACGAGCAATTTTTGGCAAGAACTATTCAAGCTACAAGGCACCCAATTGCATCTCAACACACCTTATCATCCCCAGACGGATGGTCAAACTGAAGTTGTCAATAAGTGTTTGGAAACATATCTCAGGTGTTTTGCATCGGAAAAGAAAAATCAATGGGCTCAATGGTTACCCATAGATGAATGGTGGTACAACACTTCATGCCATACAACTACATGAATGACTCATTTTGAAGCGGTCTATGGAAAAAATCCACCTTCAATCCTCTCATATTTACCAGGTGTCTCGAAGGTCCAAGCAGTTGACCAAATGCTTACAGTTCGAGAGGCTATTCTTTGTACCCTCAAAGAGAATTTGGTCATGGCTCATAATCGCATGAAGCAACAAGACGATCAAGGTCGCTCTGAATGTCAATTTGCAGAAAGGGATCAGGTGTTTCTTCGACTGCAACCTTACAAGCAAAGTTCCCTCAAGGCCGACCATTGTTAGAAGTTGGGTCCCAAATTTTATGGTCCTTATACAGTTCTCAAGCGTGTGGGACAGGTGGCCTATCGGTTAGCTTTTCCCAGTCACTCTAAGCTACATCTCGTTTTTCATGTTTCATGCTTGAAGAAGGTGATTGGAACTAAGTGCCAAACTCAAACCAACTTTCCCGAGTTCGACGAAAAGGCTCCATTTGGCTATAATCACAAGCAGTTTTGGACCAACGTGAGCGTCACTTGCGTCAGCGAACCATCAAGGAAGTGTTAGTCCAGTGGAAAGATACAACTCTAGCAGATGGAACTTGGGAACGAACTACCATTCTGCATCAATTTCCACATCTCAAGCTTGAGGACAAGGCTTTTTTTAAGAGGGCGGACATGTTAGGGACCTAACCCCTTACGTAGGTAGAACAATGTATTCCAATGTAATAAAGGTCAATATTAATAAGGCATTGCAATAAGGTAGAATAAATCAAATGTAAGAAGACCTAATAGAAGCTTCCGCTTCTAGAAGGATCTTCCTCTAGATGGTTCACTTGATAGACATATTTAGTATAAATAGTAGTCGAGGGTATGTGAACCCTAGCTTGGATATTATTGTAACAGAGCTCTGCTCGACTGGAGGTTTTCCCCTCTAAGAGTCCCATGAACATTTCTCTCAGTAATCGAAGTGCTTTTTCTGGTGTTATTTTGTTATCATTTCAGTATTATTGTGGTGTTATTTTGGTTATATTGTTGTTCATATGCCATTTCTAGCATTTTATTTTTTTTCTGCATACTCTTTATATGTGGAATATTACATTTGAAGGACGAGAGTCCGACCGACCGCCCTTCCTTTCCATACTAAGTCAATTTTATGGCTGTGGGTTCCACTCTGCGCTCCTCAAACTCCCACGCTTTACTCTATGCTGGTTCACAAAAAGTTTCAAAGCATTTATCTCTCCCTTCCATCCCCGCCACCTTCGCACCCTTCCCAATGCACATTAATTATGCTTAGATTAGTGACAACTCACCACACAGGTTTGAAAGGATTGACATAAGTATTCAATGTAATTTCAACATAGGTTTTAATATTTACAATTTCTTTATCATTTCATTTCTAAAAATAAATTGAACATAACTTATATATATATAGTCATTTTATTTTACATATTTCCACTTTCATTTGTTTATTGTTAAATATCAGTTCTAATTATCATTTATTTACCATATTGTTAATTTTTGTTTTTTAAACAATATTCCTGGTCTCTCCCCATCTTTCAATAATCATCATGCTCAATAATTATAAGGTGCCAACTATCATCTCCATTTCCAAATCTACTTAGGAGGGACTAACATGCCACCCAGCACTTATTAACTATTAAATCCACTAAAATACATATACATTTAAAAATTTCTAAACTTCAAAAAGTTTCCAAAAATGCTCACACAACTCTTGCTTTTGCCCTTAAGAGGCAATGCTAGTCAAATATCCGTACTCATGTTGCCTTGCAATCAAATATCTGCAGTCGTGTTGCTGGCTCGCAAGCACTTTCTCTGAACATTTTCAAAAAGATATATTATTTCAAAGCACTTTATGTTAACAAATTATAAAAGCAATATTATTACTGCCTTTGAAAGTCGATATTCTTGTGATAATGTGCGGTTAAAATATTGAAAATGAATATATGCAGGGAATATTTAATCATACAAGACAAGAAATTATAAAACACGTAGCATGCTTTGGACACTCTTTCCATTCAAATTAAATGTTTAAAGGTAATATTTAATTATTAGAGAATGGCGAACATTACACACCTTTTAAAAAAATTTATTTCGGATATTCAAGTTATCCGTTTTTTATTTGGAACTTATCACTTCAATACTCCGGGTTTCGGAACATTATACATCATACAATTTTTTTATGAGGAAAATGTCGACTAAAATTTTAATGTTTCGAACTATATTTTGGTGGTGATTAATATTTTGTTAAAGGTGTTGGTTAGCTATTTTATGAAATGTTTTTTTAGCTGAAATATGGGCCATATAAATTTATACGAATCATTGTTTTATTATTGTTCAGAATCCATTTTTGAATGTAAAAATGAATACATACTGAAAAACTTTCAAAACAATAAAATTTTACAGAAATAATCATTTATATCTATTAATCTGACCGAATTTAGAATTACTGATTTTTTTTTTTATCATTTCATAAAAACTTTAACCTACTGTTTTTTGCCAAAATGCAAACATCCGTTATTGAAATATAGCATCGGCTATCGGGACCTCCGGGTCAGATTTCGGATAATTACCTGACGTGATTCTAACTTCTAGAGTACATTTCTGATCCATGATCAAATTTCTGATTCCATCTTTTAAGTCCCTATGCAATCGTTACCATATTAGTTTGTCGGAGCCAGACAGAAAATTAGGTTTAGTCCATTTCTAGGTCTGTTAGAGCGGAGCTGAGAGCCGCGAGGCTGTGCGATTTCGAAATTAGGATCGACCTAATGGAGGTCCGCCATGTCGTCACAAGCATTCATTTGGGGGAGCTGGAGTCAAGCCAAAGGACGGCGTACAGTGAACCACTCGTCTAATTCATGAAATCTCTTCCACACGGAGAGGGAGATCGAGTAGAGAAGGATGAGAAAGTAATATTGGTTGGTCACAGTATGGGAGGCGTGAATTTGACTTCTACGATGGAGCAATTTCCACACAAAATTGCCGCGGCTGTATTTGTCAATGCTTTTATGCCAGTTTCCGGTACAAGAACTCCTCAGCTTAGAGATGAGGTAGCTTAGAGATGAGGTATGACTATTATATTCAATATTATTGTAAATTCATCCGAATCTAAAATTTATTTCCACACAAAATTGCTGCGTATGCAATTGTCACTGCTTTTTCATTTTAAACTCATCTCAATTTAAAATTTATTTCCACAAAAAATTGCTGCGGCTGTATTTGTCACTGCTTTAATGCTTGTTGCCCGCAAAACCACTCTTCAGCATCTTAGATTTATAGTTTAATTGTTATTTTAAATTTATTTTAATTTAAAATGTATTAAGAATTTAGATAAATTAAATTTTTAATATATTTACTTTTTAAAGTATTTATTAGTTTAATAAATATAGTTTAATGGATATAGTTTGGGTGGTTGGGAAAACTGATTGTTACCCTGTCCATGGTAAAGCAGCTCCCACTCTCATTTAAATTTGGAAACACACCGTACTACCTTAAGGTGCTCACCTCGCATACCTCGATGTTAATGGATTCGAACAATAGTTGTATGATGTCACTTCCACACATGGCAAGCTTGGCACAAACGACCGAGGTTATATTTGGCCAACTTGGGCATTGGGGCGTTTGGCTCATCAGTTTGGACAATAGTCTATATTTGTGTTTTCCTTCTCTGCAGTATTGGCACTCCACCTTCGTTCGGTTCTGGTTTTTCTTTCTTCTTGGCGTCGTTTGGAATAGCACCTACGACAGGGTGGAAAATAGAAACATGCATATGAGGCAACAATTAGGAGATTCGGCTGGCTTGTCATCTTGGTTTTACTCCACAAGTCCCGCAATGCTCCCACCTAGGGACTCACCCTGGTTGTGTCTGGTTGAGTGGTTCGCCCTTCAGGGCAATTCTCTCAGGTCTTCTCTCGGGACAATTCCTATTCATCAATCATCGTCAACTCCGTCGGCTCACCCGTCCATGCCCCCTCGTCTGCCTCAGTACACTGCTCAGGCTTCCAGCCCCATTTGTGAGGACTGCTCTAGGCTTCTGAACACCGTGTTGATGTTGCACAACTTAGTCTTTGAGCTCTGTCATGATTTGGTAGGCACTCGATTCAAGCTCGACATAATGGACCACCGCAGGGATAATATGGTTACCCTCTTAGACACTTTGTTCACCCCAGAAGCCAGACCAGCTCACTTTGTTATAAACATGATGGAAGTGACCATAATGATTCCTCTATAGAACACTGCTCATCATGGGCCTCCAAGCTAGTCTTGTTTTTAGGTTTTGAAGAATTTTTAGTTTTGTCATGTTTAGCAACTGCTTTATTTGGGCCTTGCAAGGCATTTTCTTGTTTATACATACTAGTAGTTCTCTTTTAGTTTTGACAGTGTTTATACAGACTAGTAGTTTTATTTTAGTCTTTTTATGTGAAAAGACCTCACAAGTCCGAGAGGCCTGTACTCGACTAGTTTAGTTTCCCTAATTGGGAGTTCAGAGGTTTTTTTTTGTCATGGAAGCCGTCATAGTTTTTTTTTTTTTTTTTTTTTTTTTTTTTTTTTTTTTTT
>ML783702.1:747312-773448 GCA_009831015.1 Picea engelmannii
ATATATATATATAATAATGATAATCATCATTAATCATGTGACGAGAAGGGGCTATGTAATTCATTTAATTTATAAAAATATTTTGGGGGAATAAATTTAAAAGAATTAGGAAACTAGGAAAAAGCGGGAAACATAAAAAGAAAGGGGAAACATAAGGAAAAAGAAGAAATTCTAACTTAGTAAGGTATCTAGCATTTAAGAACTTTCTAAATTAAACTCAACTAGTAAATTAGTAAGGGGGGAAGTCATTAAAACTTGTAAGGGAATATGGGGACACCTAGGAGCGATTCTAGGAGTGCTTTTAGGTGGGTGAGGGAAATAGGAATAATTAATTAATTAATGAAATTAATTAATTAATGAAATTAATTAATTAATGAAATTAATTTATGGTGCAATGAAGGGGATGGGTGACACATGTACAGGGAGGATTTTATGAATTAAATTGTTGAAATATAAATTAAATGGGAATTTGGGAAAGTAAAGGACTTCAAAACTCTATATAATGGAGGGAGGAGAAGGATGATGGATCTCTTCTGCGATGTGTAAAGTTACGTTGCAGAATTTTAGACTTGACTGACTTAGCTTGTGGGAGTTGGGATACCCATCTTGGTGACGAGTGGTAGCTTGGCCTTGCGAGGCGAGTTGGGAACTAGGTGCTCTTTGTTTTAGTGTGCGTGGCCCCTTTGTGGCTCGAAGGGCTAAGGGGGAAGAAGAGTACCCCTAGCGTTGGTTGGGAGGTACCAGTGAAGTCTCATCGGTCGACAAGCGGGAGCTACACAGAGCGCGTGGGACAAAAACGCAGAGTAGGCGACTTGGGCTACGATACACTTCCTTATTTCTGCAGGGTAGACTATTAGTATACTTTACACTTTTAGTTTTGTATTTTAATTGGGTAAAGAAAATGATTGACCTAGCATTTTAATTGATAACTGAAACTCCCCCGTAGCCTTAAGCTCTCTTTTGATTGATACCCTTGGCCCTCAAACCCTTTATGTTGTGACCTTCCTATGGTTTTAGTGATTTTGTGATGAGTTGTGCTTTTACTTCGCCCTCGTCCCTATCTCATCAGTCCACGCCTGAGCAGTCGGACAAGAGTCGGATCGACGGTCGTCACTTCGGTGTTAATAGACCTATAGATCCTAATGCCCTACTTTTCTATGCGTGGATGATGAGCGAATGAGTGTTTTCTCTGTTGTCTTCCACTATTTATTGTTCTTGGTTGAATGATTTTCTTGCACCATCTTGCGATTGATTACCTCTGCAATTGTTATCTTTTCACTCAGCTAACCGCCTATCACCCTCTATGTTTGTTCTCTGCGTTTTACCATTTCATTATGGAAGTGAGTTACCTTTTTACTTGTTTTCGATTTTACCCTTGCAAATTTAGCTATTACCCTTTTCTATTGGTTGCCTTGGACAATTTTGATTGTCTGACAGTAAAAATTTTCCTTAAATCACTGCCGAAATTTTGGCTCTGGGCCATCTGTGTTTTATGGATATCTGTGATTTCGTTTTTCTGTGTAATGGTTGCATTATACTTAGGGATTTCAAGTTCAGTGACTTATTGATGAATAAATTTAAGCTATATTGATGGTGGCGATTTTTATTGCAAGGTTAATATAGCAAAGAGATAATTACTTAGTTTTTGACCACTAACTGTCTGATTCGACACCGTTAGTTAACCCTTTTAAATCAACATCTGTATTACTCCAGCAACTCCAGCAATCCATTATTTTATCTGAGCATTCTACCCATCTTCCAAACCTCTATTTTATTGGCAACGACCCGCGACCTTAATCTTATCCTTTACATAGTCACTTCAATTAATACCTGTGGGTTCACAGATTTAAATGACCGCCTTCACGTTTTTTTTCTTGATTGCAATTTAACGATGTGTGCTTGCCTTGTTGGGACCCATCTGCGCCCACATAATATAGAGGCTATGCTTTACTACGATTTGTGTGTTCACTGTATGATGGGCAACGACCCATCATTCTTAGCCTACAACTTCACTGCGAACTCTTATATTTTGTGAAAATATTACCATTTGTTCCCTCTGCTTGTTACTGATGTATTTACTACAAATTTAATACCATTTGGAAGAACAACGTGGTGGGGCAACGTGTTTATTAATTCAATTTTTTCCTCAGACTATAGATATATTAATATCCATATGTTAGATAGCAACTCAAAATTGTATAGGCCACCATTCCTTTGATGACAACGTTTGCCAGATTTGATAATCGCATGCCCTTTAATCACAACCAACTATCTTGTATATTTATAAATATTGTCGTTATATGGGTTGACAATTAATGTTAATAAACCAATTTTCTAGACAGGCCATTTATGATGATAGCAGTTATTGTTTTCGTTTCAGTTCGTAGGACAACGATTTTATTTATATCACATTAACTGATAGTAAATTACTGACAACTAATTTATAAATGGTAGGCCAGCATTGATGACCACAATCATGTACATTGGCATCTATTTCCACAATGATTATTGATTAATAGCATGTTGTTGACTGCCCTTATTACTATATTATCAATGGAGTCATCTAGAACTTGTTAATTTAGACCAACGATATTAAGAACAACAACCCTTTTTATTTTTATTTCTATGATTTTAATACCGCTTTCTTAGACAACGAAATTATTTGCTTGAGGCTGGGAATGACAACGAGTGGTTGCCGCATTTGATGCGTTAACGGTGTTTCAGTTAGGTAATTTTATTGCTTTAATAATACTTGATTTTGCCTTACTATTTTTTACTAACCGAGTAACTTGGTGGGGAATTTTTTTAGCATTGAAGAGTGTGTACTAATAAGCCTCATGTTGTAGGCAATGGATCCCCATTGATGGTTGTCACAATCTTATTACAAATTGTTATTTCTTCCGCTGTTACCATGTAATAATGTAATCACAGTTTGATGGAATAATGTCCTCACAGTTATTTGGCTATTACAATCATTTTTGCGATTTTAATAGGTAGTGGCAGTGTAACTCTTGTTAAAAGACAAGAAGTTGATTTTTATTGAAGGACATACTACTATTCTTTATTACCACAGCAACCAAAAGTATTTAATACCAATATGATTATAGATGGAATATCTTGAACTATCCGTATTTCATAATGATATCTTATATATATTAATTAGTACCCCTGTGCTAATATTTATGGGTCATATGTTAATATGGTTAAAATACCATTATCTTTTATCGCAAAATTTGGTCATGTGAACCTTCTCTGAATTTCTTAAATTTTGTAAAATAGTTGTATTACCTTGTTTTAATCTTATCAACGATTTTGCCTCTACCACTTTTTGCTCTTTTTCTTTTAAAAGATTTGTACCTTAATAGTTTTTTCGAGGTACGCAGATAGACTTGGTTCTGCAAGGAGGTTTTCGTGTTTCTTGAATGTCTTAGTCGTCTTGTTGATTGTCGTCGGTTGTTAGGGCTAGTCGTTAGGTGGTTAGATAGTCCTTGATATCCTAGCGCGTCAATTTTAGCAGAGTTTAGGGTCCAGTTTTGTTGTTGCGCCATGATTGTTGTCACACCTTTCACTTGGCGACGACATGATCCTGGTGGAGGGGATCATTGCGTTCCCTAAGGGATAGAGGCGAAGGATAGTTGGGCCAGGGTATATGCTACCCCTTGCAGGCGTGGTTCGCGGTCGATGTAGTATTGGCATTTGGGTTGTAACACCTTCATGTCTTGTTGCATGCCATAGAGGTTCCAGTCCTGGTCATTGAGGCCGTGGTGTTGGGATGGGGGATGTTGTCCTTAGGGTTGTACACGTTGTCATATTTGTGTCAGGTGGGTAGTCATCCCTTCCTGATTTATGCATGTTTCACCTAGTTTCTCGATGTGCTAGCGCGTAGAGTCATGTTGTATGTTTCCTGATCTACAAGTGTTGTTTTCGTCGTCCGGGTGTGGATAACTTTTTCGTCTTTGTATTCCTACCCCCCCTCCCCCCAAAAAAAAAAAAAAACATAGTACTTTTCACTTCGCTTGCAGACGTAACAATTGGGGTCATTACATATGGTATCAGAGCGGGTTCAACCCTACGACTATGGATCGCCAGGCTTTCCACTACAGTAAACCTTTGAGTTTTAACCTAGCACTAATTAAAACCTTAACGTATCTAGGCGGTGATATCGAATAGAGGATGCCACATAGGTTGTGGTGTGGTGTCGTGGAAGGAGGTGTGATGCCTCCATAAGTGCCCACACCCTGGGAATCTAACCCCATGGGGGAGGAACAAGCCCTTGGGATGGATTCGATTGTTATAAGGGATGATGATCGTCTGACCAGGTTCCTTCCAGAGATGCTAAGAGGCCTTGAATCACCTTCTGTACTAAGATGAGGTTGGGGCACCCGTACCCCTGAGGGTCCACAATGTGCCCAGTCAGTACCATTAGTTTTCACTGTGCACTCGATAAGGTCAAAATTTCTCGAGTTCTTTGGTGTCCTGGACAGTGCAGCCGTCGAAGCATGGCTGGAGAGTATGGCGAGGTGCCTTCACTTCGCGACTACACCTCCAACATGAAGGTCTGCATGGCAGACTTTAAACTAAGGGGGAGCTCTCTTCTATGGTGGAAGTCGTTCCTGCCACTTTTGAGCATGGTCGTTGAAGACGTGTCATGGGAACTATTCGAGGAATGGTTCCGAGAGAGGTACCTATCAAGGGAATTCATTGAGCGTCATCTCAATGAGTTCAATGCCTTGCGACAGGGTGATCGTAGGGTTGTCGAGTATGAGGTCCATTTGGAGCTGCTTCGGTATGATCTGCACCTTTTTATCAAGTAACTTAAAGTCAACAAGTTTGTGTTGGCCTCAGTATTAGAATCCAACTTCTACTTCGAGTACTAGGATTATTGGATTGAAAAAGGTGTGTTGGAATGTGAGGAGCCACATTACCATCATGACTTCCCAGTGGAGAGGACCGGAGATCTGGATCAGTTGGACCCACTACCATGGGAGTTTTTTGGCAAGGCCCATCGAATTCATGCAGTGGTGAATAACTGCCAGGCACAACATCATTCGACTATGCTTGAGACATTAGGTATCTTCGCTGACCAGACCCTTAGTATTTTGATAGATCCCGGTGCTATCGAGAGTTTGATTTCTGGTGCACCGCTAAAAGGATTAAGGTAAAGGCAGTCGAATAGGAAGAGTTTAGCTTTGTAGAGATGGCTTCGGGAGCCAAATAGAAGGTTGGAGGAAGGGTTATGGGCTGTACCCTTAACCTGGGTGAGTTTTTCACCAGGGCCAACCTGTACGTCACGATCTTAGGATCTTATGATGTCATGATCGGTATGGACTGGTTGGAATCACATTAGGTGATACTCAACTGTAAGACGAGACAGTTTATCTTGGTCAATGATGAGGGATAGAGGCATGTGATTGTAGGTCGAAACCAGGGAGGTTCTCTGAGGTTTATCTCTTGGTCAAATATTGGTCAACCTAGCCCAGTCAGCAGGGGTTGAGTCTGCATTTGTACTGCTAACGTCATCATCTGTATGGATGACATCATAATTCATACAATGCACATGGAAGGAGAAGGGAAGTGACATGTCTCATGCTGATGTGGTAGCACCAAAGGCTTCCACGTGTCACTCGATTATTGGATTTTCAGATCGATCTGTGGACCAGTCGGATCATACCACGTGGCAGTCCATACGACTGACGTGGCATGTTGACATGGTGTGTTGAATTGGTAGGGGGAAGCGTGGACCAATGAGAGGCATCCACATGGCCCAATCAGGGGCTGCCACGTGGCAAGCGGGAAACACCCAAGGATAACCCGTGAATGAATTTTGAAAAAAAAAATGGCGGGTCCACCAAATCTGGCAGACCACGCCAACCTTGGAAACAATTGACAAACCTTCTAGTGACATCGCTAAAGTTAGTGGGGGCTGAAATATATATTGCAAATATATATAAAAAACACACCAAAAATGAAGTTTGTGGGTATCGACCCTGGAACCTCCACCTAAGACCAAGCCTTAATACATCCACCCATAACCACTATGTCGTGGGTAGCAGTTGGTACATTCCACCCACATTTAATATTAAAATGTGCATTCCACCCATCTAGGGAGGAGGAGGTGCGGACTGTACGACCTACAGGAAATTATTTTGAGGAAGTACAGTCATTATTGCAGGTTGGAGAGGGCACAAAACCAAGACAAAATTCTTCTTGGGCCTGGGAGTGCCTGAGTTGGATCGAAGCATGTAGACAATCAATTTGGGGTAATTCAACGCCACGAATTCAATGGTGTTGTTTGTTTTCTGATCTGAGCATTATTTCTGCAGCTTGATTTCAGAATGAGGTATACTTATGTAATTTGCCAAATTATTTTGCTGAGTTAATGAAAGAGCCTACCCATTTGAGAGTAGGACCTGGAGACATAGTCTACCAGGGACGAACTCCATTATCAAGTTTTTTTGTTCATATCTGATTCTTATGTCTCTTCATTTTTGAGTTTTCCCTTCTTTAATGGTGGACTTTAATTTATGCTCATTTAATGAAATTGTTTATAACTCACCATGAAAATATCCCGGATCATGTTGGTATAAGAGAAGTTGTCTTTGACTTGAATTGTTGAGTGTGAATTCTTACTAGGGCTAAGCATAAGAAGGGTGAAGGAACTCTTAAGGATTTCAATCCTGAAGTTGATCATGTATCTAGAAGGAAAAAAATGGCATAAGAGAACAAGTGTGATGAACAGGAGAAAAACTTTCACATGATATTTTATTGCATATCTGAAATGGTCGAACAAATGTACGTATATTAAGAGAAGAGGATGAATAAGAAAGGGAATAAAAAGGAAGCACATGCAGATGATGATGCTTCGGTAAACAAAGGGGTTAGAGGAGATTATCCTGAGCCTTCGTCTTCACCTTCGAGTTCTAGTTCTTCTTCCTCTGAGCATTCTCATCATTCTCATCATTCTCATCATTCTATCCATAAAGCCTCTTTTAAGAAACCATTATTAAATCTTGATGTACATTTTTATTTACCTATGTTTAATGGAGATTCTAATCCTGAAAAACTAGATAATTGGATTTGACAATTGAAGTGTATTGTCGTGTCCAGCATATTGATGAAGAAGAAGTTAAAATGTAATTGGCTTCTCTTCGGTTGGAAGGCTTCGCTCTCGTATGGTGGGAGAGAAAGATTTAGGAAAAAAGTAAGTGTGGTAATATTCTTTCCTCATGGTCGAAATTTAAATCAATGATAAGGAAGCAATTTTATCCATAAGGGTATTTACATAAAGCAATGATGGAATGACAAACTTTAAGGAAAAGTAAAGGTCAAACTGTACAAAGTTTCATAGAAGAATTTAGGAATAAATATCTTGCATTGAACATTCCTTTGGATTCTTATGGAAATTTAATGAAGTATATTGGTGCACTTCAAAGTTATATTTGTCATACTTTTCTTTTGTTTAACCCCACTAGTCTTGACGAAGTTTGTGTGTAAGCCACTCACCTTGAGAACATGGGGAAACGTGTTCAAGAAGATCCCACAAAGAAACCTTACAATTTCCCAAAAAAATACTTTTAAGAAGTTTTAAAGGAAGGACAAGAAGACCAGTACATTGACGAGAGAAGGAGGAAAATGATCTTGCACTCATTGCAAGAACAACAGACACAATGAAGAACATTGTTGGAAACTGCATCCAAAAAAGAAACTGAAACAGTTTGGTGGAAAGGGGAAGACAAAGATCATTTCTACAGTGCAACAAGATCTTGGTTCTAATTCAGGAAATGAACGAAAGATCAGAGTGGTTGGAGTACAAGGTAAAGATTATCTTCCTGCTAGTTCAAGTTCCAATGATGAATATCATGTTGATGAATGAAAGAGGAATGAGTTATTTCATATAAGATTTGTATATAAACATATTAAGATAGATACGATATTTGATCTGGGTTCCCAAGTAAACTTAATATCTGAAGCACTTGTCAAGAAGATAGTTCTTGAAACGAAACCACATATGAAGCCTTATCCTCTTGGTTGGGTATGTGATAAAGAAAAAGTTAATGTCACCAAACAATGTAGGATCATATTTTCTATTGCTTCAAAGTTGATTGATGAAGTGGTTTTGGATGTTGTACCACTTGATATATGTGGAATACTATTGGGAAGTCCTTATCTTTATGATAGAAAAGCAATCTTCTCTCTTCATGAGAACTAATACCAGCTTACTAAAGGGGGAGTGGAATATATTGTTAGAGCTCACAACATGAGGGTAAATACAACACTTGTTAGTGTAGGGAAAATTAAAAGACTCATAAACACTAATAAGTGATATGTACTCATGGTCTTGAGAGATAAATATGTCAGGACATTCGATGCTTTCAAAGGGTGTGATCCATATCATAAAAATGAATTAATTGATATTGTTTCTAAGTATGATGATATTTTTCAGGAACTAGATGGATTACCCCCTAAGAGGGAAATCCAACATGAGATACATCTTCAGCAGGATTCTCCCCTTCCTAGTGTGGGCATGTACATGATGTCAGTTGTAGAGATGACATACAACAAGAAGCAACTACACGGCTTATTCGATCAAGGGGTCATCAGGCCTTGTTCATCTCCTTGTGGTTCTTCGATCGTGATGGTTCCAAAGAAAATGACACATGCAGAATGTGTGTCGATTATCGGCCTTTAAATAAAATCACGATGCAAAATCGATACCCTCTTCCTTGTATAGATGATCTACTTGATCAATTGAAAAATGTTGCTTATTTCACTAAGTTGGATCTGCGTAGTGGATATCATCAAATCAGGGTCATAGACTAGGATGCATGTAAAGCTTCCATGGAAAGGATACATGGATTGTTTGAGTGGTTAGTTATGCTTTTTGGGATTTGTAATGCTCCAAAAACTTTCATGCGTGTGATGAATGATGTATTCAGACATTTTCTATATGATTATGTGATTGTATATTTAGA
Organism: Picea engelmannii; assembly: GCA_009831015.1. NCBI lineage: Eukaryota > Viridiplantae > Streptophyta > Pinopsida > Pinales > Pinaceae > Picea > Picea engelmannii. The sequence continues at coordinate 756,285 of ML783702.1, forward strand.
CAACATTATTATTTTTAGCGGGACTTTGGATGAACATGTGTGGCATGTAAAGTAAATATTGGATACTTTTCAAAGGGAAAATTCGTATGTAAAATTTTCTGAACGTGAATTTTACAAGACTACACTTGTGTACTTAGGTCATATTGTAGGAGGAGGACAATTAAAAATTGATCCTTTCAAGATTGATATAATTATAAATTGGCCTAAGCATGCCTTAACAAGTGTGAAGAACATTTTTTAGTGGGAAGGAAAGCAACAAAAATCTTTCCATATTTTGAAGGAGAAGATTAGTACAACACCAATATTAGCACTGTTAAATATTCAATAGCCTTTTGAGATCAAGACAGATGCCAACGGGTACGCCATGGGTGCAGTATTGATGCAATATCGTAATCCTATCTGTTACCACTCTAAAAATTTTAAGCAAGTTGTTGTTAACTATCCTACATACAATAAAGAGTTGTATGCATTAGTCCAGAGCGTAAAGAAATGGAAGCACTACTTGTTAGGGAAGGAAATAATCATACATACAGATCATCAAACCTTACCATATCTTCAAGAACAGACCAAATTGCAACAATATTGACACTACAGGTGGATGGGTTTTCTACAACAATTTCATTTGGTAATCAAGTACAAAAGGGTACAAGTAACAAGGTAGATAAATATTGTCTACAGGGAAAACTACTCTACCATCTTGGAAAGTTACGTATTCCTACAAGTGAACGAGTCCACATAATACACAAAGATCTCACTTCTCTTGTGTCTGGCCATTTTGGGGTAGGGAACAATATGGCTCATTTGCAAAGGTTTTGTTACTAGCCTCAAATGAAAACAATCGTAACTAAAAATGTAAAGGGGTGCATGATGTATTCTACTTGTAAGCCTACTAATAGAAAACTTGGGCTATACTCACCACTTCTTGTTCCATCCCATCCATGGGAAAGTGTTGTTGGCCCTTGACCAAGTTTTGGAGATGCTTGGTTAGGTTCAACCTATTTTGGGACTTCCACAGGCTGTTGAAGGCGGAGCGCAAGTCGAAGCAGAGATCATGGGATCTCGACCCCTTTCTAGGGATTTTTGGAATTAGGGCTTATGTAACGGGTATGGGGATATTTTCCCATGGGTTTACCCATGTTTAAGCCCATTTTTTAATGTATAAATAGAAAGCTAGGCGATGTAAGTAGGTCCGATGCTAGGCACAAGGGTGTGATGCTAGGTTCTAAGGGCAAGTGAAGGCAAATGTGTTAAGTGCAAGTGATAGTTGTACATTCTTTGTGCATATTGTGTGAGACTTGCAAGGCTAAGTGAAAGTGACTGTAAGAGATTGTGTAAAGGCTTTGTGTTGTAACCTAGCTCAGGGAAGGAAGATCTGGCGAGGTGAACACATATCTCTTGTTCTATGTAGAGTAGGACCTTATGGATCTGTGCATGTAGATGATTGACATAAGATAATAAGGGATACAAAGAGTTGGTGGACGTATCCCCAGGCTGGGGGTGAACCACGTATATCCTTTGTTATGGTTGCTTTGTGCATTATGGTTGTTTTATTGTTCATATGATTAATTCTTAGTACAATGATGTATGCTTAGATGAATATGATATCTTAATGCTTAATGGTGTGAATGAGATGGTAGATCTGATCTATGTTGATGTTGTTAGTTCTTGAATGTGTTGAATCTTGTTGAATACTGTGTTGTATTGTAAAATAAGGTTAAGTACTAATGAATGACAACTGCTAATGATTTGTTAGAGTATTGTAATCACAGATCTGTGTCCCAACAAAGGTTGCAGAAATTGGAGTCCTGCAACTACCCTTGCCTCTACATCGGGTGAGACTTCATCTACTTTCCAAGTGTTTCCAAAAGGGTAGGTAGTTAGGGTTTTGTTGTTGCGTTATTGAAGTGTTGAACCCCGGGTCTACCCCTGTGCCATCTACAACCTTAGCTTGGAAACGTATCTGTGATTACAATACTCTAACAAAGAACTTAGCAGTTGTCATTCATTAGTACTTAGCCTGTGTCTACAGTGCAGATAAACCCTAATTACTGCACAACGCAGTATTCAACACATTCAAGCACTAAGCACATCAACATAGATCAGATATAGCATCTCATTCACATAATTAGGCACTAAGCTATCATTTCATCTAAGTATACATCGTTGTACTAAGAATTAATCATATGAACCATAAAACAACCATAATGCACAAAGAAACCATAACACAGGATATACGTGGTTCACTCCCAGCCTGGGGCTACGTCCAAAAACTCTTCGTCTTCTTTATTATATTTTGTCAATCATCTACATGCACAGATCCATAAGGTCCTACTCCGCATAGGACAGGAGATCTGCACGCACCTCGCCAGATCCTCCTTCCCCGATCTAGGTTACAACATAAAGAATTTACAGAATCTCTTACATTCACTTTCACTTAGCCTTGCAAGTCTCACATAGTATGCACAAAGCATGTACAACTATCACTTGCACTTATCACATTGGCCTTCACTTGTCCTTAGCACCTAGCATCACACCCTTGCGCCTAGCATCACACCTAGTTACATCACCTAGATTTCTATTTATACATTAAAAAATGGGCCTAAACATGGGTAAACCCATGGAACAACATCCCCATACCTGTTACATAAGCCCTAATCCCAAAAATCCCTAAAAAGGGGCCAAGATCCCACGATCTCTGCTTTGAATTGCGCTCCACCTTCGAAAACCTGTCAAAGTTCCAAAATAAGTCAAACCTGACCAAGGATCTCCAAAACTTAGTCAAGGGCCAAGAGGCCCCCAACACTCAGTCACTCTAATCTAGGTCGCTCTGCTTCAACATCCTCGAGCCTGGCTCGAGTTGCTTCGACCTATTGCTGGGCCAGGGCCTCCTGCTCGGCAAACTCCTGAAGAAGTGCCTCGTTCACAGGTCCCTCTAAGCATTGTTTGACTGAAGTGACTACTTGTTCCAGCTCTGCTCCTTGTCCTACAATCTCTTCGAACAATTGTCAAGCTACATCCTGGACTGGATGGAGCCTCTGGGTCACTTCCATGACTTTTCTCTGTATGGCATGGACGTGTTGTTGAACAGTGCACTGTTCTTGGGATCGTTTCATTCTCTCAACTGCTGACAAGAGCTTCATTTGTGCCTGTACCATCACTTCTTGCTACTTTTCCTCTTGGAGCTGTGAATCCAGTTTCATTAGTTCAGGGTCCTCAGTAAGTTGCTCATAAGTCTATAAACTTCTACTACTATGTTTTTGAAATTCCAAACCTAATGCTCTGATCCTCTTAACTATGCTCTGGGCATTGGCTTGTCTTTGGTCTTGCACGTCCTGCGGAGTAATTGGTATTGTTTGTAGCTCTAGATCTGCTATTTTCTATTGAAGCTGTTGGATGGGCTTCAACAAGCTGTGCTACTTGATGCTCCACTAGGTCTTCCTCCTTTTTCTCTAAGCCCATCACAGAGCGAAGTGTTTTGTTGATTGCTTCTTTTATTCCAACATGTTTCATTAGTAGTTGTTCTTTCTCTTGTTGGATCTATGCCTTTTCCTCTTCAAACTTTTCTTGGAGGGCAACCTTCTCTTGTTGCGCATCCATGCATTGCTCTATTACTTCCTATTGTGCTTGCTTCATGACCATTGTGGCCTATTCTGTTTCTTCTTATGCACGATGAAGGTGGGATTCAGTCGCATTGTCTAGTCTTTGGAGTTGGGTAGTTTCATCTCCCAACATTGTTTCTTCTGATGGAGGGGGCGCAGTGGACATTGCGCAGCTGGAGTGAAGGGCCTGTTGTACCCCTTGCAGTTCTGCTTCAATTTTTTCATACATGGTCTCTTTCTTAGCTTCATTTCTCTGCAAAAGATATTCAGAAGCGTCTGATACAAATGCTATGATGAAGTCAAAGTCATCGAGTGTGAGCACAATCTGTAGCTTGGTCTTACTAGATTTTGACTTCTTCTACGATGTGGGTTTTGTGGGAGAAACCTTTCTTTTGTGAGATGTCTCTACATCATCAGGGGGATTCTATGATGGTGTTACTTCACCTTGCTTTTTATGATCTTATTTTCCATTATTCTCTTCTTTATCTACTTCATCATCACCTCCTCCTCCAGGTGATTCTGAAGCAGTTTCTTATGATGCACTTCTCAGCTGTTGGACTTGTTCTATCTTTTTCCCTCTTCTAGTTCCAAGTGTATCATGCCCTTCACGAGTGATCACTGCATTTCCGATTAGTTTAGGATCAGACAATTCTACAGGGTCAACAGGGATAAGGAGCTCTGTAGGCCACTCCTTATTTATTTCTTTTAGGTCCTCCTACGTGAGTTTGTAATAACTATGTAGTACTTCTTTGTGTTCATCTCCTTGCGCAGTGATGCAGATAAAATTCCTATCAGCGTGGAACTTCACAAATGGCCTGAAATTGTGCAAGGTGTTCGGCATTATACGAGGGACAACCTCAATATCCCTCTTTAACTACAGGTAGTAGGTGTGGAACACCACGTTTGATTTCCATTTTTTTCCCATATTGCTTGAATACCATAGCAAAGTGAACTTCGCGACAAAGGGTTCAGATGGCTCTAGTTCAGGGAAGGTCTCACATTCCGGCATCTCCCAAGCTATGAACGTGATGAGGATAAACATCCAACTAAAATAGAACTCGTAGCCCTGATCTTGAGCTTCACAGAAGTCTTGGTCTAATTGGTTCACTAAGTATTTTTCCCAATTCATCTGTAGCCCCTCCACGCATTTCCCTGCGAGGTCAATAACAAACCCTGTGACCTGCGTGGGTCTTTTCTTCTGGACCAACTTACCAACAATCAACTGGAAAGAAAGGCACACTGCACCATTCTGGATGGAGGCTACCTTGTAGCCTTGCTTCCCCTTCTCCACATCGTCGTATTTATATTTAATCTTCTACGCTAGGGTATGGTCTGGAACCTTCCCTGAGTAAAATTCTTGCGGGTCTGGTCCTTGCATGCTCAATCCAGTGATCTGATGGAGCAACGTTGAATTGACGATGATGCATCTGTCTAGACACAAATAAATTCCATGGAAGCTTGACAGGGGATCTTAACGCAGACATTAACCTCCTGGTGCCTTCCAAAATGGGATATTTTCATCACGTTCAGGATGGTGGACTGCGCGAGGTCCATAGTGCATGTTTGGGGGATTATCCTCAACTTCTTCCCCTTTATCCTAGTCAAATACATGTGAGGAGAGAGCATGCTGAAGTTCTTGCGATCCCCTAGGTTAAATTCGTTGATATTTAGTGTCATGATATTATCCGGCTAAGGATTTCCTGTGCGTATTCCCTTCGGGAGGTATGCAGTGACCAAGGTGTAGTCAAAGTCCCTGGGCACACTATCATGATTCACTGCGTCGGCCAGAGGTAGGATGTAGTCAGGAAGGATGGAAGGGATTAACTTCGCATTGGCCAAGTCATCTTGATGCTTGGTTCTTTTATCATTTGCAGCTCGAGATGGTCTAGATCCACGAGAAATTGAAGTGGAGGATTTCACTCCTCGCATCGATGAGGCTTAAACTCCTGTTTACATCACTCTCTTTGCCATTGGATCGATTAAAATCTCCTCTACTGACTTTTCCATAGCGTTGATCTCGTCCGACATGCAAGCTCGAGATCGGATATCTCAGGCTGATGAACAATTTCTCAATGCAATAGATAGGATGGAAAGGTCTCAATAAGCACAACATAGTAACAATGAGTTCTCTTGTTGTCTCAGATACAATTCGCGAAAGTGTTCTTGGCACAACAGTCGACGGGATAAGCAGACAACGATGTAACATATCCTTCCAATGGACAAGAATACTTCAACAATGTAGTTTTGTCCCTTACGACGTGGTCCCAATGGTATGATGGAGATCTTTATAATCATAACTATTGTTCTAACCATTCGAGAACGTCAATATAATGGTTATAATGCCTCAAATGGTCATATCACTCTGCCATCGCGAAGTAACAATATGAGTTTCTCTAATATTCCAACGAAGTTCGAATTCTGGAGACCTTCCTTCTGTGAAGTCATCTCTGTAACTTCTTGTAATTTCTCCAACTTTTCTTTCTTCTTGATGAGATTTCTAGCCTTCTTCCCCGTGATCTGTGTTACTGGGTTCATCTTCCCATTCTGATTATTATCTCCTCTTGGCATAGTAACCTCCCACTTTTGATGGTATTTCTTAGGGTTCAAGGCCAATACTTCTTCTATGTCTCGGGTAGGTGCTCTACTCTCTTGTACAGACAGGTGTTTCATATCTGCTTGTGTTCTTTCAACTTTGAAATCTAGATTTCTAGTCCTCAGTAGCTTCGACTGGTTTTCTTGTTCTTCCAATAAGTGTGTTATTCTCTTAGCCATGAAGTCTCTTAGTTCTTGATTTTTCTGTTCTAGAGATTCCTCTTCTTGTTTTCTTCGGATATGATCTTTCTCAATCAAGGTTTTTCCTAGTAACATAGCAAATGGGGCAATCTTCTCAATAAATTTAACATCCTCAAATTATTCTTCTGTTGAAGTTCCATGAGTGCTCATAGATGTTTGGGTAAGTCTTCCACATAGGTTTATCAACTTTCTTCTAAATGATCCTATTCCTCCCAATGAAGGAATCATAGCAAGCTTTCCTAAAATATCCCAAGTTCTTTCTATCATAATATTCACTTGTTTTTCCTCATCCAGAACACAGTCTATGTTGAAGTCTCCTATTCTTGTTTCTATTCACTCTTTATCTTTGAAGATCTCTGATAAGTTGATATCTCTGTAGTCATTCAGGGTTTCTTTCATTTGTAGTAATACAGTCTCCGATTCTTTCTGGGGTTCCTCCATGGTCTCAGTTTCTTGGCCTTTCTTAGGGTTTTCTTGTCTCATATTCATTCTTTCAACCTTAGAAATGATTCCAGGGAAATCCAGAACATCATGGTCGATAGATTTACAAAAACGACAACTAGGTATTCTATCAGGGCAATCCTTAGAAAGATGGCTCTACCTTTTGTAGCTGTAACAAAGGGTTAATCCTTTGTTCCTCTTAAATGATCCCCAACCTTTCTTGTACTGCGCACTAAAATCATGGTAGCTAACCTGCAAAAAATTATTCCTAGGATCCTGCATCCATTTGTTAGTCCAAACATTCTTTCTATGCACAGGAATAAAATATCTTTCATTATTTCTATTAGATCTATTCATATCAAATCTTCTTTCTTCTAATTGTGCCCTAGTTTTCAAAACATGAATTTTTTTATCAAACATACCTAGATCCATACTTTTGAAACAAAAATTTCCACTTATCTTACCTTTATCAAAGCACAAAGATTTCAGATCTTACCTCTTTAATCAAAAAATTTCACTGATCTTTCCTCTATCAGAGCAAAAACCTTTCAGATATTACCTCTTTTTGTTTAGATCTGCCTCCTTTCTTAGCACAGAGCTTCATAAGTCAAGTATAATTTTTCGCACTAAAGCAACAGATCTATGCACAAAGCTTTCTTTATTTTCCTTAGTTCCCAGCAATCACAGTTTCAGGTCCTGGCAACGGAACTATTTGTTGGCACAGGGGCAGACCCAGGGTTCAACGCTTCAACAACGTACCAACAAAACCCTAACTACTGGCCCTTTCAGCAACAACTGCGAAGTAGATGAAGTCTCACCTAAGGTAAAGGCAGGGGTGGTTGCAAGACTCCAATGTCTGCAACCTTAGATGGGACACAGATCTATGATTACAATACTCTAACAAATCACTTAGCAGTTGTCATTCATTAGTACTTAACCTTTGTCTACAACGTAGATAAACCCTAATTACAATGCAGTGCAGTATTTGACAAGATTCAACACATTCAAGAACTAAGCATGTCAACATACATCACATCTAGCATCTCATTCACATAATTAGGCACTAAGATATCATATTTATCTAAGAATACATCATTTTACTAAGCATTAATCATATGAACCATAAAACAACAATAATGCACAAAGCAACCATAACACAGGATATACGTGGTTCACCCCCAGCCTGGGGCTATGTCCACCAACTCTTTGTCTTCTTTATTACCTTTTGTTAATCATCTACATGCACAGAGCCATAAGGTCCTACTCTGCATAGGACATGAGATCTATGCAAACCTTGCCAGATCCTCCTTCCACGAGATAGGTTACAATAAAAATCCTTTACACAATCTCTTACAGTCACTTACACTTAGCCTCACAAGTCTCACACAGTATGCATAAAGCATGTAAAACTATCACTTGCACTTATCACATTGGCCTTCACTTGCCCATAGCACCTAGCATCACACCCTTGCGCCTAGCATCACACCTACTTATATTGCCTAGCTTTCTATTATACATTACAAAATGGGCCTAAACATGGGTAAACCCATGGGCCGACATCCCCATACCCGTTACATAAGCCCTAATCCAAAAAATCCCTAAAAAGGGGCCGAGATCCCGTGATCTCTGCTTCTAATTGCACTCTGCCTTAGAAAGTCTGTCAAAGTCCCAAAATAGTTCAAACCTAACGAAGAATCTCCAAAACTTGGTCAAGGGCCAACAAGTGTCTCCATGGATTTTGTAGGGGGTTTACCAATGAAAAAATGGTGTCACGCTTATTTATATGTTGTAGTGGATAGGTTCAACAAGATGTGTATCTTGATGCCATGTAAAAAGCATATCACTATTGAACAGACTGCTAATCTCTTCTTTCATCATGTTTGGGTTCACTTTGGATTACCCACATCCATTGTCTCGGATCAATATACTCGATTCATTGGGGAATTTTGAACTAGCTTGTGGAGAATGATTGACACAAAATTTAAGAGGAGAATTTCTTTCCATCCACAAACCAACGGACATACAAAGGTGTTAAACCGAACAATGGCACTTTTGCTTCGAGGCTATTGCAACAAGCATCCCAAGGTATGGGATCAACATATACCCTATGTACAACATGTGTACAACCGAGATTTACATTCATCCACTCAGATTTCACCTTTTGAGACATGTTTTGGGTACCTACAAAAGGTTCCTTTGAAATTGATGTATGGGAGAGATGCCGATGTGAATGAAGATCAAACAGAGGACGCAGCTCGCTATTTCATCCATAGGATCCAACAAATACACCAGGCAGTCAGGAAACAATTGGAGAAAATTCAAGCATAGTATAAATCTCAACATGACAAGCATAGGGTTGATCATCTGTTCCAGGTTGGAGACCGGGTATGGCTTCACATCAGAAAGGAGAGATTGAAGGGTGAAGGCAAGAAACCGAATCCCATTCATTATGGACCCTTCACTATCTTGGAGAAAATTTGTACCAATTATTTTCGTCTAGATCTTCCACCTTACATGTAGATTTACTCAGTTGTGAATGTTGAGAATTTGAAACTTTTTGAGCCTCCCATGATCATGGATCAAGATGAGGAAGTTTCAATACCTTCAACTGATGAGTTTTCACCTGAGTACTTGGATGAGCTACAATAATATATCATCCAGGATAGGAGGATGAGGACTTCATGCAGGGGTGTTGTTGATTATCTTCGGGTAGGATTAAAAGGAACACATCCAAGGAAGGAAAAGTGGATCGAGAAGGACAAAGTGAGGGGACTTTTCCCTCACATACCAGTTGATTGATGAAATATTTTGGTGGTCTAAAAATATCTTAGTGAGAAGGTGTGATCCAAAAAGGATCCAGAGAAGGCTAAGAACAACTCAGAACTCACAGAGACAACTCATAACGCTCAGAATGGCTCCAGCAGATAGAGAAAGGGAAAAAATTCAAAGTTTGCAAAACTCAGGGAAAATGGAATTATTGCGAAGAGAACGTCTAAATCTTTCTAACAGCGCAAATGACTTGTTAAACAGAGTTACGGATTGAAATATAATCACGGTCAAAGTTTGGTCAACCTAGCCTACTCAGCAGGGGATGAGTCAGCATCTGTATGGATGAATTCATAGTCCATACAATGCACATGGAAGAAGTAGGGGAGTGACAGATGAAAACACCATAGGTTGTCATGTGTCACTTGGTTATTCACTTTTTGGACCGCTCTGTGGACCAGTTGGATCGTGCCACATGGCAGTCTGTACAGTCTGTACAAATGATGTGGCATGTTGACATGGCATGCTAATTTGGCAAGGGACAGCATGGACAAATTAGATGCGACCACATGGCCCAATCAGGGGATGCCACATGGCAGGCGGGAAACTCCCAAGGACAACCCGTGAATGAATTTTGAAAACAAAAAAAACGGCAGGTCAACCAAATCTGGCAGACGACACAAACTTTGGCAACAATTGAAAGACCTTCTAGCGACATCGCTAAATTTAGAGGGGGAGGAAATATATATAAAAAACACATAAAAAATGGACTCCATGGGGATCGACCCCGGAACCTCCACCTAAGCCCAAGCCTTAATACATCCTCCCATAACCACTACGTCACGAGTACCAGTTGGTACATTCCGCCTACACTTAATATTAAAAGGTGCATTCCTCCCAGCTACGAAGAAGGAGGCGCATATCGTACAACCCGCGTGCATGAGTTTTGAGGCGGTACATTCATTATTGTAGATTGCAAAGGGCACAAAAACTGAGACGAAATTATTCTTGGGCCTTGGAGTGCCTTAGTTGGATCGAGGTGTGGAGACAGTCATTTTTGGGTAATTTGACGCCATAAATTCAACGATGCTATATGTTTTATGATCTAAGCATTATTTTTGCAGCTTGATTTTAGAATTAGGTATGCTAATGTATTTTGCCACATTCTTTTACCGAGTTAATGAAAGAGCCTACCCATCTGAGAGCAAGACCCGGAGATGCAGTCCACCATGGACGAACTCCGTTATTTAGTTTTTTTGTTTAGATATGATGCTTATGTCACTTCATTTTTGAGTTTTCCCTTCTTTAATGGTGCACTTTAATTTATGCTCATTTAATGCAATTATTTATAAGTCACGATGAAAAGATCCTGGATCATGAACATACAATGTAACGAACATAACCATATTGTCGCAATGTGACAAACATAACTATGGTTGGCCTTGGTCGACCATGAGCATGGTTGACTATGGTTGACCATGGTTGAAAATTGTTAACCATGTTTGACAATTGTTGTTCATACATGACCAAGGTTAGCCATAATCATATTGTCACAATGTGTCAAACATGGATGGCCATAACCATATTTTCATAATGTGACAAACATAACCATATTGTTGCAATGTGATGAATATGACTGGACATAACCATATAGTCGAAATGTGAAGAACATCATTGATCATAATCATATTGTCGCAATGTGACAAGCATAACCATATTGTAACAATGTGACAAACATAACCATATTTTCACAATGTCACGAACATGAATGTCCTTATCCATATCATTGCAATGTGATGAACATAACTATATTGTCACAATGTGACAAACATGACCGACCAAAATCATATTGTCACAATGTGATGAACAAAACCATATTTTTGTAATGTGATGAACATAGCCTCGTCATCACAATGTGATGCACATAACCATATTGTTGCAATGTGACAACCATAGCCTCATCATTCTAATGTGATGAACATATCTATGTCGTCACAATATGACACAAATATCATGTCTTCATAATGTGACAAGCAATATCTTGTCATCGCAATGTCATGAACGTAGACCTGTCGTTGCAATGTCCCCATCATCTTCATCATGTAAAAAATAATATACTATCGTCACAATGTCATGAACATAGGCCCATCGTCAGAATATGATGCAAATATCCTATCATCAAACTGTGACTCGAATATCTTGTTGTCATAATTTGACGAACTTAGCCCTTACAATGTGATGAAAATAAAAATATTGTCACAATATGATGAACACAACCTCATTGTCACAGTTTCATCAACATAGCCTCATCGTTGCAATGTTACGCAAATATCATGTTGTCATAATGTGACAAATAATTCTAAATGTCATTATCTGAGTGTCATTTGTAGTCTTAGTCATCCATTGTCATGGCCAACCATGGTCACATATGGACAACAACTATCAAACATGGTTATCCATGGTTAACCATGTTCATGGTCAACCAAGGTCAACCATAATGAACGTCATCCATAGTGAAGGTCTACAGAAGTTAACAATGGTGAAGGTCTATGAAATTTAACAATGGTCATGGTAAACCATAATTAACCATGTCAACCATATTGAACCTTTCCTTCCCAAAGTCAACCAAGTTCTATAGAAATTAACCATGGGCATGATCAACCATACTCAGGCATGGTCATTGTAAATTAATGTATTAATGTATTAATACTTAATAATGTATTATTAAATTATTAATACTTTTTTAATGTTTTATTATATTACGTATTTAATATTAATGTTTTAATATTAATATTAATATTTTTGTTTTAGTGTATTAGTAATGTTAATAAATACATTAATATTAATGTATTTATTAATCTATTGTTACTTTTATAATACATTGTTTATGCATTACTTTATTAGTGTATTAATACTTTCACAATGTACTATTATGTTATTTAATTAATGAATTATTAGTGTATTAGTACTTTAATATGTTGTATTATACATTAATGTATTAATTAATTAATATATTACATTATTAATGTGTGCATTAATTCATATGTTACATAATATATTAATGCAAATTTAAAGTATAATTTATACAATATATTAATGTAATAATGTATTAATGCTTATTAATGTCTCGCTACTTTTGTACTACTATTGTATTATTTTAATTGTGTATCGATACTTTATTAATGTCTTAACTTATTAGTAATGTGTTTTTTAGAAAAGTATTAATGTATCACTGTAATTGGTACACATGACCATAAGAAACAATGATCATGGTCAACCATAGTCAACCATAGTCAACCATAATTATTTTCAATAAATGTAGGAACACTTTAATAATGTATTATTTATGCATTACTTTATTAGTGTAATAATACTTTAACAATGTATTAATAAATTACATTATGAATGTATTACTACTTTAATATGTTACATTATACNCATCACAATGTGATGCACATAACCATATTGTTGCAATGTGACAACCATAGCCTCATCATTCTAATGTGATGAACATATCTATGTCGTCACAATATGACACAAATATCATGTCTTCATAATGTGACAAGCAATATCTTGTCATCGCAATGTCATGAACGTAGACCTGTCGTTGCAATGTCCCCATCATCTTCATCATGTAAAAAATAATATACTATCGTCACAATGTCATGAACATAGGCCCATCGTCAGAATATGATGCAAATATCCTATCATCAAACTGTGACTCGAATATCTTGTTGTCATAATTTGACGAACTTAGCCCTTACAATGTGATGAAAATAAAAATATTGTCACAATATGATGAACACAACCTCATTGTCACAGTTTCATCAACATAGCCTCATCGTTGCAATGTTACGCAAATATCATGTTGTCATAATGTGACAAATAATTCTAAATGTCATTATCTGAGTGTCATTTGTAGTCTTAGTCATCCATTGTCATGGCCAACCATGGTCACATATGGACAACAACTATCAAACATGGTTATCCATGGTTAACCATGTTCATGGTCAACCAAGGTCAACCATAATGAACGTCATCCATAGTGAAGGTCTACAGAAGTTAACAATGGTGAAGGTCTATGAAATTTAACAATGGTCATGGTAAACCATAATTAACCATGTCAACCATATTGAACCTTTCCTTCCCAAAGTCAACCAAGTTCTATAGAAATTAACCATGGGCATGATCAACCATACTCAGGCATGGTCATTGTAAATTAATGTATTAATGTATTAATACTTAATAATGTATTATTAAATTATTAATACTTTTTTAATGTTTTATTATATTACGTATTTAATATTAATGTTTTAATATTAATATTAATATTTTTGTTTTAGTGTATTAGTAATGTTAATAAATACATTAATATTAATGTATTTATTAATCTATTGTTACTTTTATAATACATTGTTTATGCATTACTTTATTAGTGTATTAATACTTTCACAATGTACTATTATGTTATTTAATTAATGAATTATTAGTGTATTAGTACTTTAATATGTTGTATTATACATTAATGTATTAATTAATTAATATATTACATTATTAATGTGTGCATTAATTCATATGTTACATAATATATTAATGCAAATTTAAAGTATAATTTATACAATATATTAATGTAATAATGTATTAATGCTTATTAATGTCTCGCTACTTTTGTACTACTATTGTATTATTTTAATTGTGTATCGATACTTTATTAATGTCTTAACTTATTAGTAATGTGTTTTTTAGAAAAGTATTAATGTATCACTGTAATTGGTACACATGACCATAAGAAACAATGATCATGGTCAACCATAGTCAACCATAGTCAACCATAATTATTTTCAATAAATGTAGGAACACTTTAATAATGTATTATTTATGCATTACTTTATTAGTGTAATAATACTTTAACAATGTATTAATAAATTACATTATGAATGTATTACTACTTTAATATGTTACATTATACTTTAATGTATTAATTAATTAATACATTACATTATACATAAATGTGAATCTATACTTTAATTTATACATTATATTAATGTAATATTGTATTAATACTTTATTAATGTATCACTACTATATTAATGTATTATTTTATTTATGTATTAATACTTATTCATGTCTTAATACTTTAGTAATGTATTTAGTAAAAATATATTAATGCATTAATTAATTTCAGTATACTTTAATTTATCAATGTCATTCATAGTCATGACCATAAGAAACCAAGATCATGATCAGCCATAGCCAAAAAATGATGGTCATTTTTAATAAATGTATTAATACTTTAATAATGCATTACTTTATTAGTATATCAACACTTTAGTAATGTATTACTTATTAATGTATTAATACTTTAATATATTAAATTATGCATTAGTGTATTAGTGTTTTAATTTATACATTGTAGTAATAAAATAATGTATTTTTAATGTATTAATAGTGTAATAATGTTTTACTAAATACATTAAGTTCAATATATTACTATTTTATTAATGTATTAATTTATTTGTGTATTAATACTTAAGTAATGTTTTTATTAATGCATTTAATGTATTTATTGATATATTTAATATATTATTAATGCATTACTTTATTAGTGTATCTATACTTTAGCAATAAATTAATTAATAATGTATTAATGTATTAATATGTTAGATTATACATTAATGTATTAGTACTTTAATTTATACATTACAATAATGTAATAATGTATTAATAAATACATTAAGGTTAATGTATTACTACTTTAGTAATGTATTAATACTTTATCAATGTATAAATTAAAAATGTATTCAATAATACTTTACATTACACACTAATGTAAATTAATACTTTAATTTATACATTATTATGATATATTACATTAATGTAGTGCATTACATTAGCATATTAATAGAACAATAATTTATATACATTAATACATTAATACAATACATAAATGTATTACATTAATACATTATTATTATAGATTACAATAATGTAATAATTAAGTAATACAATAATGGTCATACCAAAGACATGTCTTCCATCAACTAGCAATAACCACTTTATAAAATTTGTTGATATAGGCCAATTGACATAATTTTCCACCTTAATAGACTAATTAGGTAGATTCAGGTATATCAACCACTTTTTATAAAGTAGTAGTTTCCACGACAAGGAAACGACCCTTTAGGGGAGGTTTTTGTGGAAGCCCTTATAAAAATATCCCAAAAATTCGCTTATAGTGGAGGACACTAGAGGAGGCAAGTGGGCAGAGGTTTTAGCTGATTTTTTTTACGATGATTTTATAAATACATAACACACCTATGCCTTTTCTACTATGGACACATGAGTGCTCTAAAAAATGATGAACCGTGGTAGGGTTATTTCAAAAACAAAACTCTAGTGTGCTACTTAAATACTCGCGCACTCGTGCACATCGTTTCTCTAAAACATGACACACCATGGTAGGGTTATTTAAAAAAACATATATTCCAGTGGGATACTTAAATATTGACACACGAGTGCATCAAATAATCGAGCGCACCGTAACATGGTTAAATAAAAAAGAAATTATCGGTCGTAAAATTAATTTTTACCCTTTTCAGTGTTGTAAATCTCTCAAGCACCAGTGAAATTTTTTCCTCTCTGAAGCGCCCTACTATTGGTGCTTCCCTTTCTTTCCTTCCTTCCATTTGTTGCTCAATGCCTAGCTTTCAAATTTTTCCAAACGATGGGAAAATTTGGTTTTTTGGACTACATGGCAACGAGGCCTCCCCGAAGAGAAAATATCTAGGTAATGTCTTTATTTCTGTAATGACTGAATTAATTTAAACAACCATTGAATTACAACACAACAGTAAAATTTAAAAATTACTTCATTATCACATTCACAATTCAAATTCATCATAATAATAATATTTAATAACAAATTTTTATACAAAACAATACATAAATTTTAAAGAAATACCTTAACTCTGATGCTAATAATCCTTCCTGTTGTCTGCAGCTTGCTCCCTTCCCGCTTCTTTAGAACACCACCCAAAACCAACCTCCCTGCAGACTAGTTAGCTCCTAGCCCTAGGATATCAACGGATATCCTAGCCCTCCGTGCCCAAAACCCCCAGCAACCCCCGGTGCACTGTGTAAATTCCACTCCCAGTTTCCCTCTGCTAATACCCAGCTCTCCCAAAATTCATCCCCAACTCCCGTCGAATGATCCCCTTCCCCCTCCTTCCTTCCTTCCTTATCCCTCCTTCCCGACACTCCTCCCCCATTAACTTCCTACCTAACCCATTTATTACCCTTATCCATTCCCATTAATTCTTTTATCTTCTCGGGATTCTTATGTTATCCCTTCTTGTATACGCAACTTAATTTAATGTTATATTTTATTCTCCACCTTTTTATTTAATACTTAATTAATTAATGAATTAATTAATACTTAAATGAATCATTAACCATCATGACTAACTCATTAATAATAATCAATTAGAAATGTTATTTTAAGACATAACTATAGTTTAGCTACTCTTTTAGGATTATATTATTATATTAATTATACTTAATAATCA
>ML783702.1:796071-860357 GCA_009831015.1 Picea engelmannii
TTGTTAGATGGTTATCATCATGATGTTAGTTTCTATTAAATGATCTTTATTATATATTCTGTATTGGTGAACTTATATCAAAATTATATATATATATATAACATAAATACTTAATTTAAATAAAAAATGCAAAGATATTTTTATAAATTACAAAGTTCAATATGGTGGAAACTTTAATTGTAAAATTACTATAAAAAATTTTCTATTGCATGGATAGTTCATACATATTCATTCTAACTAAATTATTTTTCAAAAAACAAATTGCATATGAATAAATGTTATTATCCATTGTACTATTTACTCTTTTTTAATAAACTCTTCTACACTAAAAAAATTTATTATAAAAATTTATGATCTCCAATGATAAGATTTTTATTGTCCCTAGAAGTTTATGGATGCAAATCTTTCTATTGTTATTTTTTTCATTATTTCTTAAGTTGATTGCTATTGAAATTTTAAATTACTTCATTAATTCTGGTTTTAGTCAAAATTGGGGGCATAATTGAAATAATTCCAAAAGAAATGATAAAAGTATGTAAACTAACAAACATTTCAGTTAAAAACCAAATTATCACAAAAACCAAATTTAAATAACAACATATAGTACTTGGATCAGTTATGAAAAAGATAACAAAAATATACAACAATAGTATAAATGATGAAATAAAACATGTACATATCACTCTCCATTGTCATCACCCTGATTATCTTCCTCACTTGGCATGATAACACTATTGTTCTCAAAAACATGTTTTGATCTAGGTTCGTGTCTTAATGTAAACCACCAATCCTTATCCAACACATCTAGGTAAAAAAACAGTTGGTTCCAGTGTTTTGGGAAAACATAAGGCTCTTTAGTTTCACCCCACATCTTTCTATAGTTTATACATATCATCCCATTATCTTGATATTCCTTTACATTATTCCGATCAAAGGTGTCAAAACAATTTCACCTAAAAAAAACACATTGGGAAGAACATAAATCCACTCAAATGATCTCTTGTATCTTTCCAATGTAACCTAACTTCTCGTGTATTAGGTTTTGATCACGGTGGCTAGAATGAATATATTGGTCGAACTTGAATTCCACTCCACAGTCTTGTGTTATGTGCCCATCGTCGAAATCATATGTGTGGAAATGATGTCCATATGCCCACATAGATGGGAACAAATGCACCTATAAAAAGGTGAAAAAATCACATTGTCATGTGTTTAATAACCCGACCAATAAAATTTAAAATATTGATGTTACAATTCAAGGGTGAATTATGAAGTTAAAATTGTACACAAACAAATCATTACTAAGTTGATGCACCCAATCCCTATGTTTAGTGCATTGTCTTCAACATGCGGGTAACAACTTTATGCACCATATTTTCCTCTAACTTGGTCACCAAACCAACTGTTGGCATATATCATTGACATATTTTCTTTTAAATGATGAGTATAAGGAATGATTCTACCATTAAATACTAACCTCTATTTGATTGACTCCATTTCCAACTTGTGAAGAACTACTATTGATGTAGTCATTCGTAACTGGTGAATTTGGACATAGTGGGAATTGGATAGGTGGTTGATTCAACCTTTCTTGGTATGCTTCCTCTCCGATATGTTCTCTTATTGCAACCTTCTCTCGATTTAACATTGTAGTTGGGTGAAATGGAAGATGATAGGTAGGTCTCTCATCATCAGAATCCTAATTTGAAAAATATTGAATATTAGTGCATCAATGATATTAGTAAGCACAATTCAATTGGTTTGTTCAAATTACATTATACCAAACAATTATTACCATTGGTGAGCGAGGTTTGCAGTTGGAAGATGGAATGTTACAATTGGCAGGGTAAAGAGTTTGTCCATTTTCATCTACCAATTGCTTGTGGTATGTTGCTCGTGATAAGAGCTTCTGACAATTTTGACCTGGTGGAATATTTTTTGTATCTAAACTCAATTCTGAATCAGGATCTTGCAAATTAGGATATATTTTTATTCATATTCACATGGATAAAAAAAATAAATTGAATTAGATAATCGAAATATAAATAAAATATGAACTTACTGGAGATTCAAAGGGAGAAATATGCCATGGAATTTAATCAATATGGAATGAGATGGAATTTGAAGAATTGACCATTTGATATTATAAGTTTTTCTCCCTGCATTTGAGAAAAATAAACAACATGTTTTTAAGAATAAGTCGACTTTAAGCAAAAAATGTATACTATGAAGTATTGAAAGTCATGTGGATGCATCCTAAAAGATAATTTAAGATGAATATACTATATAATGTGCAAATAAAAATTCAAATAACTTTTAAAGAATAATGATGCACTTATTTAAACAAAATGCATTGGTGCCTCTAGAACAATATAAAGCATCGCAATGTTTAATTACTAACTGGACCATTTATCAATATTTCAAATAAATAAAAAAGAATTATATGATAGTGGTGCTCCAAAAATATTTAGTGCACTAGTGCTTTGTATAAACAAACGCACGAGTGCGTTATATTAGTAAATGCACCGATGTTTTGAAAAACTTAAAAAATAAAAAATAAAAACAAAAAAAAAATCTTTTTTTTTACAATTGAAAAATGAGTGGGAATTTATTTTTCGAAAATATAATTTTAGAAATTCCTTTAAATAGTAAGAAGTTATTCACTATTTCATTTTAATTCCAAAATTTACAAGGGAGAGAATTGTAAGAGATACATATACGGGAGCACTGTGGAGGAGCATAATAGTTTGGAACACCATAATTATTCAGAAGATCAAAATTTGAGGGGTATAGTGATTCACTCAAAACCCTTTTTATAAATTCTTTTAAATAGTATTAAGTTATTCAATATTTCATAATTTTGCCAAAATTTACACGGGAGAGATGAAGATCAAAATTTAAAAGGTTTTGTGATTCACTCAAAACCCTGGATAGTAAAAATTATAAATTTTACTATTAATTTTAATAATAATTTTTTTTACAATTGTGTCATTGTTTATATTTAATTAAAATTCAAAAAAACAAAATCCACACTTACCTTAAACCATTTCTTCTTATTTATTATGTGAGTCCAAAATTTCACCTTTGGGTTTAACTCCGTCTATCACTTCACAATTAGGGATTTTATTTTAGGAATTGTATATTTAATGGGTTTGTGTTTCTATATATAAGGTGTTTGGCATGTGATGCAAGGAGACCACTTATTGTATCATATCCAAATTTTGTTGGCCTTGTAACGTTTTTTTTTAAATGATTTATGGTGATCAGTGCAATGGTTTGACTCTAACGCACTATTGCACTTACTGATAAACCGCACTAGAAATGATGTAACATAATTTAAAAGAAAAATTTGTTCATCCATGTGTAATTTTTTTTGGTTATTTTTTTCGTTCATGGAATTTTTTTTTCATTTTTTACTCTAAGAGCAGTATTGTTATCAATACATATCCCACCGTTGTAATTTAAAAAAAAAATTAAAAAAATATTTTTTTTATGTCGGTAAGTTTCCTATATCATTTATTTGTGTTGGTATGTTTTCTAACGATGCTTTTGTATTATTAAAGCACACCGGAAACCATATTTTTTTAACTAAAAATTATGTGATTTGTTTATAAAATATATTTCATAGTTTATGTATTGAATGTTACATCTTGTATATTGAAAAAAAAATGTGTGATAATAGTTCAAGTAACAAAAATTATGATTGACACAATGATAGAAAATCGAGAAAAACATAAAAGGAAAGTTCTTTATAAGTTCTATACAAAATAAATATGTTTGAACTATATGTAGGTTTAACTAATATGTATTGGTTGGTGTGTGTCATGTACAGCCACAAAATGAGGAAGATCGAGAAGATTATTTGCGATCTAAGTGGAGAACAATGTAAAATCTTGACGGAAAAATTGCGAAAGAATGAATCGAGTGAATGAAACAATATTATTCAATATGAGTTGTTTTTTGAATTTTCATTAATAATATACTTAAGCATATTAGATAACATGTTTCAAACAACCTATTAATTCACATATGTTTAATGTTCTACATGGACCAACAATGAAGGAATGGAATTTCGTCTTAATAAAATATAAAATATAGAAGATGTAAATGATGATGAATTGGTCCTTAGCTCATCTGAAGTGGTGTTGGAGGTTAATAAAAGGGAGAATTTTTTTTACAAAACTATAAGGGAAATAGTGGAATGAATGTATAAACGTACTTTCCACCTACAATACAGAAATCAATCCAATGATTCAAAGAACTAGATGATATCTAAACTATATGAAGTGTTTCCAGAGAAATGTTCAATGAGACCTGCTAGACATGCAATAGAAAAAACTTACAACAACAAAAAAGAATCATTCAAAAAGTAATATTCCTAAAACAATGTTTTAGAATATGTATATATTATTATAAAGAATTATTTTATTAATATCATATTTTTTATATTGAGTTTTCATATATCAATATAAAAATATTTTATTGTCATGTTACTCTTTTTAGGAAGATTATGAAAATCTCAAAGGATCTATGAGTTGATATCTGCAATATGTCAGTAGGAATGTCCAAAAAAGTGCACAAAGAGATGGTCAAAGAAATGGACATAATTTCATTGCACGATGAGCCATTTCAACAACAATGTGCTTCAAATGTATGAAATCATTGACTTTTTCTATTAGGTACATGCAAATAAATAATTTAACATTAAATATTAATTTTCAAATATTTTATTGCAGAAAATAAAAAAAAATGGAACTCATTTAGCACATAAAACAATATGACAAGGAAGAAAATGGTTGATAGCAAAGTTTGTGAATAATTGTTGTTTCCCTATAACAACTTAAGATTTTATTTTTTTGTATATTTTAAGTTGTTTTACATAAACCATCCTTGAATGTCTTCAAACAGGTGCTAACATACAAAGAAAAACCATCGGAAGAATTGAATGAAATTGGGATAAGTATGGGTTATAATTTTATGTTGGCATATCAAAAATTAATTGTGGAATTTGTAAGTATCTACGTTGTTTTACTTCTCTCATTTTATAAGTAATAGAAAAAAATTCCTTTAAGATCAAAACAAGATATTTTTAAATTATAATAAAAAGGGAACGTTGAGTAAGACACTTAAAAGAGGTTGTTATTGATCCATTAATAGGACTGGCTAGTGGTAGCCGTAAGAGACTGGTGGTGGAGATATTTGAGTTTAACTCAAACTCGCTAAGACAAATCCCTAATTTCTCGGAAATCAGAAAAGACAAGTGTGGGATTGAAAATTGACAAGTGGTCAAAGAGAAGGAGGCTCAAACATGTGTCAAAGACATAGGAAAAAATAAATAAAGGGAACATGAAGGGAAGGGGATGCCATTATGTGTACGTGAAGATTGAAATGAAATATCATATATATTGCGAGAAAGAGGAGACCATTGAATTGTTAACTCTCGAAATAATGCAAGAATCCACATGAGTCATTACCTCTTTTGGATACGAAACTCAGCTCGGAGGTGACAGGGTAAAAGACTAAATATCCTCTAGTCTATGTTTGGGAGGAGCAGTCTTACTTAACATGTTTTTTTTCCAAATTCGACAATTTTAGGTTCAATCAAATTTTGTCTCTTTTCATGTTATTTTTTTTAAGGAAATAAATTTGTGTAACCAAATATCTTAACGATGTTATTTTGAACTTAGGTTATACCATGAGTACGAAACAATTATCCAGTGAATGCTATTTAGATTTTTCTTATAAGTCAAAAATGGTTAATCAATGTTATAAACCCAACCATACCAAAAATAAAATATATCTTTTGTTCTAACGTCTACCAAAAAAATTTTCTCACTTTGATTGATAACTACCTTTTACATCGAAAAGACCCACATGCAAGAAGAGTTTTCCAAGTGATTTCTCTTGGAAATTCAAAAATTATCTTAACATGAAGTGAATATATGAACTTCTAAGGTACTAAACTCTTAATGTTCCCTTATCTTTTTAAGGTTGATACAACAAGGGTTTACACTAACCCTTATATACTGGGTTCTCTATCGTAAGTAATAATATACACTTATGTAAGTAATTAAAAAAAACTATACACCTCCTATACAAAAAAAAATCATGGGATTTAGAATTATCTAAGGTACTCAAGATTATGGTGAGCATGAGTATACTTCTGGGTCAAATTAGTTATTAAGGAACGAGTGTACACTCAGGACTCAAAATTTAAGTGATGGAAAACATGGTTAATTATCCACCGACCGTCATACAAACTCCACCCAACTAGTCATTGGTTTAATTCACTTAGTTAATTCCTGCACAAGGGAGGCACATTATACCCAAGCTTTAGTCTCTCTAGTCGGTATCCAACCATTACCACTTAATTATTCTTAATGCATTGGAGTAACTATTAGTTTGACATGCCACTGGGTTTACTTACCATTGTACTCTGCACATTCAATTAGTTATGGTTTTGACAGTTCTTTGTTTGAGAGAAGATTCAAGTTTTTGAAACTGACTTCCTTCCTCATTTCGCACTAGGTTGAGTAAAATCATTGGTTCTTCTCTAAGAGGGGTTCTTCTCTGGTTTTAGCTACATATTTTCCTTGGACTTGCTTAACAGAGGTCATGTCTATTGCAAAAAATACTTAAGCTCACAGAATTTTTACAATAAATCCCCGCCTACACTCTATTTAGGTAGCTTAAGAGGTAAATATGTGAAGGGGTCTTCTACATGTTGTTTGGAAAATAATCGCTTCTTGGTGTATCGCTCAACCTAGATATGGTTTCGCATTCTTCTCTCTACAAGAGGTAAGCTTGATAATTATTTCAGGTTCGAATAGATTGTGAACATCTCCTCGTTTTATCGGTGTTTTATATTTTTTTAGTTGGTTCTTTGTTATCTGTTGAATTGTTGAGTTTTATTATATCTACATATTAGTCTTATATTATCCATATCATTTTCTCGCTGTTAAACTCAACGTTTGGAATGGTAGGGACTTATGGTCCTGGCCATGTGCTAGACGTTGTTTCAGTTTCCTACATTCTCCATATTTTCTTAGGAAGGAGACGTTGTAACTCTGAGTCATATTTATTCCCATTTGTAGTTACCATCTATATTTTCTATTATAAGTGTTTACATGAAAATATATCATAATTTTGAGTCGTATTTATGCCCGTCACGCCCAACTGTGGTTACCAATAGTAATTTTTCATTGTACTTGAGCATAATCTTGCTATTAGGGTGTTTCTTCTTGTCCTAGGTCGTGTAGACCACCTTCCCTACTATGGCTGGATTAACCAAGGGGTTAGTTTAATTCTATGTTTTAACCCTTCTCTAAAATAATCACAGAAGGGTCGAATTATTTATTCGTTCGAAAATGAATTCTATTTATATTTTATAGAGAGATTTTCACTGTGCGTAATTTTAACTCAACAGTTTAGGACTCGATTTTATTTGTACTATGTAATTTCCAAAACTGCTTTGGTACTAGAGAAAGACCTCTTTTTTTAAGACTTCCTATCACTCCCCGTCTTCATCCTATCCCAGTCTCAAGACTTTATCCGTCAACTGCTCTTCCTATAGTTCATGGCACAAGATTTTAAGTAACCCATGTACATTGATTATTCTTGCATACGATCATTTCATGATGAGTGTATGTGTAAAGCATGCGTAGGGATACATGCATGATATTTTTCTTTAATATTAACAATCCAAAAAATAATAAGCCTGAGAGGAATATATATATATATATATATATATATGCTTGGATTATCTAAATCTTTATCTTCATTTGTAATTTTGGTAGTTAATTCCTTTCTGATTATTTCATGTGAATATTACTCCATGATGCATATTTCCTCATATTCAGTGTTTATCTAGTTACACTTTCATAATTCTTAATTCGAGTTACACTTTCATGATGTGTATTTCCCAGTGGTTAGTATAACTAACCAAGAGCCTTTGTCTTGCAAGGACCCATCCGTCCCTCTTATCTAGAAAGTTGCAACGTACAAGTAAAAGTAAAAATTTTCCATGATTTTCTATATTGTGCAATTAAAGAAATTGGATAATTAATATATTTCATACAGACTATTTCATACAAGAAAATTTAATGATAATAGAAGATAAATATAATATGGAACCTAGGAAAATAGAAGAAACAACAAAGTTCCACCCAATTGTAGATAGGATCAACCAACTTTACTTGTGTTGGATTACTAAGAGGAGGGTGAATCAGTAATAGAGCAATTTAATCATTTTTAACCATAAAACATGTAGCATTATCATCAAATAGATGCAGAGTAAATAAAAAATGAACAAATGAGCAATCATACACATACACAATACACCAATTTTTTAACATGGAAATCCAAAGCGGGAGAAAACCACATAATTTTTTTTCTTATACGTCTTTAACAATTACATTCATTGTAAGCATCAACTTCCTTTTTCTTCCAGTTGCAACTCAAAGGAGGCTTCAACCCCCTAGTTTCTTAGGCTACAACCTAAGGGAAGCTCCAACTCCTCAATTCTCTAGCTACAACCCCCTATGTTCTCCAGCTACAACCGAAAGATGGCTACAACTGCTTGTTCTTGCCCCATCCAACCACCTTGAAATATAAGTAGAATGATGGAACCATTGTCACACTATCACTGTGAGATATACTTCTGTAAACCTGTACCAATCAACCTGCACCAAACAACATGTACCAATAACATGAACCATGCATCAACATGTACCTCAACCTCAACAACCATTCATCATCAATTTCATCATCCAAATCTTATTTGTAACTCTGTAACAGACCTGGTGTATATGATCACATATCTGCAAACCTTCCTCAACAAGAGACTACCATTTTCATCAAGTTTTACTTTAGTCTCACATAAGTAGTTTTGGATTAGTCAACAACCCTAAATTGCAATAATCATAACTATGTACCCGTAATGAATAAAGTTCTAAAAATAGTACACAATATTCTTTAGTGTCTTATCTACAATTTCTCTAGGTTTCACTTCTTGGAACCTCCCAAAAAATGAGTTATAGAAAAAATGGCATACCTTGCTGAATTTTGGCTTATTCTAGAGATCGAACTTGTAAAGAATTCCCTACACATAATATTTTATTTATAGATCTGAAAATTGTACACAACATACTAAAGAATGTACTATAACCAATGCATTTCATCTTACTTAATTTGGATCTCTTATGAAAAAGTTATGACGTTTTTTACCAAAACACATGTTTTAGACTAGTTTCAGGACTAGCCACAAACTCTATTTTCCACAGAGTGTAACTCCCAAAATACAACAAACCACAAGCTGCAATTTGTATCACAATTACCTGGATATTTTTTATCAACGACCTCCATATTTCGTTGTACGAATAATTGTAAAAAACAAATTATTGCGAAAATGGTGAGATGACCTGTAAATAACATACTTTAGAAAGCATCATCAAAATACTTTATCCTCCCTTAAATTTCGGCATTGTTTACTTCACCTTCCCTATAAAATTTTCCTTAGAAATCCATTGGTTACCTCAGTCACTTGTAGATATTCAATATGCTCAAATGTGATTAAATGAGAGGCCCTTGCCTCTTATTTATACTTTTATGTAGCTTCCTTAACGGGTTACCTTCTAAACATATTAAACCACTCCCTTATTTTAGGGCTAACCCACTTTTAACCACCTGTCCACTTAGTAACTTCTCCATTAATTTTATTATTTAAATAATTTATTTTCTATCCACTGTGACTTATAGTACACTCATTACTTCATTTTATTTTTTACCTTCTAACCATCTTAAACCACTTTCCTTATTTTAGGGCTAACCCACTTCTAACTACTTTTCCACTTAGTAATTTCTCCATTAAATTTATTATTTAAATAATTTATTTTGTATCCACTTTGAATTATAGTACACTCATCGCTTCACTTTATTATTTAAATAATTTATTCTTTGCAACCACTTTGACTACTTTGACCTTTTGGAGCTTCTAGATGACTCATGAGGGTTATCCAACTTCACATGGCCACAACTCTCTAACCGTGAGGAGTTATGCGACGTTCCACATACCACCGGAAATGGAATGAACTGTACTATCCATATAGAATAGTCTTAAATTCAAATATATTAAAATGCATACCATTATACATCAAACAAACTTGTGTCCATTACCCAAAGCTTTGTGCTATTGGAATTCGCTACCAGACTTTCTTCAAGGGTTGATATCAATGACAACCAACCCAAAAAATCAACAATATCGCCCTTTGGAATTGATGGCAACACTCTAAAGTAATACTCAAGTAATATCACTCACGCTCCCCTTGTGACCATCACTTCCCTTTGAACCATGCCTCTATGCTCTTTCTCCAAGCATTTACCTTTGCATCTGATAAATCTCTCCCCCTTTTTCATCAATGGAAAATGTATCTTTCCATCCGGGGCTGCTCCCCCTAAATGAAATCTTCCTGAAAATGATCTCCCAACCTGAACTATCCTATTTATGGTGCTTCCTTCTGTAAATCTAAGACATTTAATATAAGCATTCAAAATCATTAATTTTGGAGTAGAAATTACTCTAAGTCTCTGGCGAATATACTCAAAGGATTCCTGTGGAAGCGATTTTGTAAAGATGTATTCCACTTGTTATTCTATGCCCACATATTCAACTTTGATGTTCTTCTCTGCAACTTGTTCCCGTAGAAGGTGATACTTGATTAGAAAGTGCTTCGTCTTGGAGTGCATAACGGGGTTCTTTGAGATACTGATGGTGCTTGTATTATCACAATAGGTTGCAATGGTCTCATCATACTCAACCTATATATCTGTCAGAGTTTTTTTCATCCATAGAACCTGTGTACAACATCATGCTGCTGCAATATAATCTTATTCCACTGTAGGTAAAAATAATGATGATTGTTTCTTGCTTAGCCAAGATACTAAACACTCACCCAAGTAGAATGTTTCTCCACTAGTGCTTCGTCAGTCATCAATGAAACATGCCCAATCTGCATATGTGTAAGAAATAAGTGATAGATCCTTTCCTTTTGGATACCATAATCCAAACTCTTTTGTTCCTTTAAGATATCTGAAAATCGTCTTCACTGCTAAGACATGTGATTCCTTTGGTGTTTCTTGAAATAGTGCCACCTGTCAAACTTCTTGCATTAAATATGGTCTGAATGTTGTCACATATAGTAAGATACCAATCATCGACATGTATTTCCTCTGGTATGTAGATGGTATGTAGACTTTGAATCGCCAGATTTTCTCAATTTGAAATTGTTTTGCATAGGTGTGGTAACTGATTTGCAATCTTCCATTCTGAACCTCTTTAGCATTTCTCTGATATACTTAGTTTGACAAATAAAAATTCCTTGGTTTCTTTGACGTATCAGAAGACCCGAAAATAAGGACAGTTCTCTGAGTAATGACATTTCAAATTCATTCTGCATATCCTTTGCAAATTGTTGTCTTAAAATTTCATCATTACTTCCAAAAATAATATCGTCAACATAAACTTCAATTAATAAAATACTATCTTGAGTTACCTTGATGTAGAAGTTTTTGTCTGCACTTCCTTTCATGAACCCTGTCTGTTGTAGATATTTATCCAGTCTAGAGTACCATTCTCTAGAAGCTTTATTTATACCATACAAGGGATTCTTTAATTTACACACATAATATTCTTTCTCTGATAACTGAAATCCTTCCGGATGTTCAATGTATACTTCTTCTTCAAGTTCCCCATTCATAAAATATGATTTCGCATCCATCTGATACACTTTAATATATTTGGAGCATGCATAAGCTAAAAGCAATTGGATTGCTTCAATTTTGGAAACTGGGGAAAATGTCTCTTCAAAGTCGATTCCTTCAACCTGTGTGTATCATTTACATACCAATATAGCTTTGTTCCTTGTAACTTATCCATCTTCATTCAATTTATTTATGAAAAAACACTTTGTGCAAATCACATTCTTATTATTTGGTCTTGGAACCAATTCCCAAGTGTCATTATTCTCTATTTGATCCAATTATTCATCCATGGCCTTATTCCATAATTCATCATTGTTGGCCTCTTCAAAACTGTTTGGTTCAATCATAGATAAAAGTGCTAGGTGCATTTGTTCTGGTGAATGGATTCTTCTTCTAGTCTCAACTCTTGCATCCTTGTTTCCGTTAATATGATATGAAAGATGATTCTTTTGTACTCGTTTTCTAAGTGTCTTTGGAGGAACTTGCTGAAATTTCTCTTCTACTTTTGTCTGATCCTATTCATCTTCCCCTTCTACTTCTTTAATCTTCTTCTTTGTAAAGTTGTTCCATTGATTCATTTTCTTCTTCCTTTATTTCTTGTCCACCTGTTTCATCAATTCTTACATTGATGCTTTCCACAAATTTTTTCAACCTCATACTGTAACACTTGTATGATTTCCTTGTACTTGAGTAACCAAAAAGTACTCATTTGTCCACATGAGAATCAAAATTTCACATTCTTCCATCTTCTCTTTTGATGTAGCATTTGCTTCCAAATACTTTGAAGTGATTCACATTTGTTGGTATTCATTTCCATAGCTCGTAGGGATTTTTGTCATTGTTGTTTCTGAGCATTACTTTGTTTTTAATGTGAACTTCTATATGTAAAGCATGTGTCCAAAAAATATCTGTCAATTTGGAATCCATTAGCATTGTTCAAGCCATGTCTTGTAGTGTCATGTTCTTTGTTTCAACAACTCCATTATATTGAGGTGTCCTAGCAATGAAGAATTTCCTTTTTATTTCATGCATGTTGTAGTAGTTCATAAATTCCTTTGAAGAGAACTCTCCTCCGTTATCAGATCTCAAACATTTGATTTTTTAATCCATTTCATTTTCAACCATTCCCTTGTAGACCTTGAAGTTTTCAAAAGCTTTGGACTTATTCTTGAGAAATAAAACTGCAGTCATTCTCGTATAATCATCAACTAATAACATAAAGTATTTCTCATATTTTAATCCCTTTTTTGGAGTTGGTCCAACTAGATCAGTATGCACAATTTCTAGTGGTCTTGTCATTGAATATTCCTTTGATTTGAACCCAGTCTTTGTTTTATTTCATTGTTGACAATGCTTGCATAAAGTGTTGACTGGTTTCGTGATCTGGGGTATTTCTCTAACTGCTTCCTTTTTGATGACCTTGGAAAGGTTATCAAAGTGTATGTGACCCATTCTTTTGTTCCATATCCAACCTTCATCTTCCTTTCCTAGACAACACTTTTCATTTCCAATTTCACTTAATACATATATGTTGCGTGAAGTTCTTGCAATTGTTGCAATCAATTTTCTAAACCTTCTTTTCTTATCTCACACTTATGTGAATCGAAATTAATTTTATGACCTTCGTCACACATTTGACTTACACTTAGAAGATTATGTTTCATATCTTCTACTAGTAGAACATTTTATTCCTTGGTATTCTCATTTCCAATTCTGACTGTGCCTTTTCCAATGATTTTAGTTGAATCATCATTTCCAAAGGAGACGGATCCATCTCTTTCCTTTCTTAATGTAATAAACCTATCTTTATCACCTGTCATGTGTTTTGAAAATCCACTGTCAACATACCAACCACGTTTCTTCTGCTTATCTTGTACAGAGAGTGTGAATTCTTCATTGCTACATTGATTCTTCTTTCTTATCCATGTTCTCTTTTTAGGTTCTTGTCTATGACTGTTGTTTTTTGGTTTTGGTTCTTAAGGAGGGACTGTCACTCTACAATATTTGGCCATGTGTCCAAAGTTGTTTCACTTTTAGCATTCCACTTCAGTGCTCAATTATTCAAAAATGTTGTATCTTCTTCTCTCTATTTCACTATGCCGTCTTGGATAACCATTTGGTGTATGAATTTCCAAGTTTTCTATGTTCCTCCTATTAGCTCTGCAATTTACAACTTTATGTCCAAAATTATTGCATGCATAACATAAACCAAAAAATATAGTTTGATACTTGGGAGGTGAAGATCTTCTGAAAGGATTTACTCTTATGAATCATTCTTCTTCCTGAGGCCTATTTGTTTATATCGATCGTTGATTCTGAAGTCTGAATCTTCTCGATGGAGGAGTGTATCTGTAATATTCCTTGTAGATATTCCTATCCCCTTTGATTGTTTTTGCATAGATTTTTGGGCATGTTTCTTGTTCTATTGATTTGGAACTTGATCCCTTTTTTTTTCTTATTGTATCCAAGTCTGGACTTGTCATGATTAGGCTTTTGACTATTGATAATGTCATCCAAAACTTTTGAGTTGTTCTGCATATTTTTATTTTGAAGATTGTTTCTCAATGTGACAATCTCTACTTCCAAATTTCCAATGATCTCGTCTCTTTATTCTAACTGTTCTTTTAGTGTTTCTTCAATTATTTTGTCTTACTCTATTTGAACCTTCAATTTCATGATCATTTGTTCTAGTTCATGAGTGCCTTCTTTCTTGTCTAGTTCTTGTAGCTTCTTGTTTTTCTTGCTTTCTCTTCTTATAACTTTTATGGCACTCAACAATTCTTCTCGGTAGTCAATTTTTTCCTCTTCATATTATTCTTCGGTGTCTTCTTTATAGAAGTCTTCTACCTCCATGAATATAACTATTTTTGTCTCATTGTCACTGACTTCATCTTCATCTGATAAGGAGATGTCTTCTTTGGTGCATAAGATTTTCTTTGTGGTTATTTTGTCTTTATATGTTTGTTTGTTATTTGAGTAATATTCATCATTCCTCTTATTTTTCTTATGAGGACATTTGTTAGAAAAATGACCAATACCGTCACAATTAAAACAAATCAATGGAATCTTACCTTTATATCTATCATTGGTTCCTTTGTTCAATATTATGAAAAATGTGGCCACTTCTTCATCATCTTCCGAGATGTCATTTCAGATGCTATGTTCTTTTTCCTTTTGTTTTCCCTTTTTCTTTGAACTTTTGGATGCTTTGAAAGTTGCTTATTTTATATCTAGATTTTCCTGTTCAGTTCTCATTTCATATGCTATGAAGATTCCATTTAGTTCATCCATGCTTATCGAGTTTAGATCTGATAATTCTTCTAGTGTTGATATCTTAGGATCAAATCTCGTAGGAAGAGATCTTAGTACCTTTTAAACAATTACATATTCTTCAATTTATTCTCCCAATCCTATGATTGCAATCACTATTTCATCGACTCGTAATAGGTAAGTTGCAATATTCTCATCATCCTTCATCTTTAGTTGTTCAAAATGACCTCTGTAAGTTTGAAGATTTGTTGCTTTGACTTTTGAATCCCCTTGATAAATATTTTGAAGTTTGTCCCAAATATCTTTAGTGGATTTACAATGTAAAACTTTGGTATATACTGATTCACCAAGACAATTCAGAAGTGCATTTGTGGCTTTTGAATTATTTTGACTGAGTTTCATTGTTTTTTCACTTGTTGGCAAAACTGTTGGTTCTTTGTATCCATCTACTACTGATTTCCAAATTTCAAATCCCTATGCATGTATATATGTTTTCATCCTTCTGCTCCAAAATTCATATTTTTTTCCATCAAACTGTGGTATTCCATTTTTATACATATTGTTGCTCTCCATGATCTACCTTTCAGTGGTTAAACTGATTTCTGAAGGAACCTGCTTTGATACCAATTGTTGGATCACTGAGAGGGGGGCTGAATCAGTAATAGAGAAATTTAATCCTTTTTAACCATAAAATGCAAGTGTTATATCAATGTAACATTATCATCTAATAGTTCCAGAGTAAATAAACAATGAAAAAATGA
Organism: Picea engelmannii; assembly: GCA_009831015.1. Classification (NCBI taxonomy): domain Eukaryota; kingdom Viridiplantae; phylum Streptophyta; class Pinopsida; order Pinales; family Pinaceae; genus Picea; species Picea engelmannii. The sequence goes on from ML783702.1 coordinate 811,860, forward strand.
GCAATCATACACATACACAATACACCATTGTTTTTGCGTGGAAACCCAAAGCAGGAGAAAACCACAAGATGATTTTTCTTATATGTATTTAAGAATTATATTCATTGGAAGCACCAACTTCCTTTCTTTTCCAGCTGCGACTAGAAGGAGGCTCCAACACCCTATTTTCTCAGGCTACAACCTGAGGAAAGCTCCAACTCCCCAATTCTCTGGATGCAACAAGAAGGAGGCTAAAACCCCCTATGTTCTCCAGCTACAACCTGAAGGTGGCTACAACCACCTATCCTTGCCCCATCCAACCGCCCTAAAATATAAGTAGAATTATTGAACCATTGTCACACTATCACTATGATATATACTATTGTAAACATGTACGAATCAACCTACACCAAACAACCTGTACCAATAACCTGAACCATGCATCAACATGTGCCTCAACCTCAACAACAATCCCTCATCAATTTCATCATCCAAATATGATTTGTAACTCTGTAACAGACCTGGTATATATGATCACATACCTGCAAACCTTCCTCAAAAAGAAACTAGCATTTTCATCAAGTTTTACTTTAGTCTCACATGACTACTTTTGGATTAGTCAACAACCCTAACTTGCAATAATCATAACTATGTACATGTAATGAAGAAAGGTCTAAAAATAGTACAAAATATTCTTCAGTGTCTTTTCTGCAATTTATCCAGGTTTCACTTCTTGGAACCTCCCAGAATAGGAGTTATATAAAAAATGGCATACCTTACTAAATTCTAGCTTATTCTAGAGATTGAACTTGTAGAGAATTCCTCACCCAAAATATTTGTTGTATAGGTATGAAAATTGTGCACAACATAATAAATATTGTACTATAACCAAAACATTTGGTATTACTTAATTTTGATATTTAATGAATAAGTTATGACGTTTTTACTTGAAACACATGTTTTAGACTAGTTTCAGGACTAGCCACAAACCCTATTTTCCACGAAGTGTAACTCCCACAATACAACAACCCACAAGCTGAAATTTTTATAACAATTACTTGGATATGTTTTCTCAATGGCCTCCATATTTCGCTGTCTGAATCATTGTAAAAAATAATTTATTGCGAAAATGGTGAGATGACCTATAAATAACATACCTTAGAAAGCATAATCAAAAGACTTTATCCTCCCTTGAGTTTTGTCCTTGTTTACTTCACCTTCCCTCTAAAATTATCCTTATATATCCTTTGGTTACCTTAGTCACTTGTAGATATTCAATATGATTAAGTGTAATTAAATGAGATATTGTTGCCTCTTATTTATACTTTTATGTAGCTTCCTCAAGGGGTTACCTTCTAACCATCTTAAACTACTTTCCTTATTTTAGGGCTAACCCAATTCTAACCACTTGTCCACTTACCAATTTATCTATTAAATTTATTATTTAAATAATTTATTTTGTATCCACTTTGAATTATAGTACACTCATCATGCCACTTTATCTTTTACCTTCTAACCATCTTAAACCACTTTCCTTATTTTAGGGCTAACCCACTTCCAACCACTTGTCCACTTAGTAATTTCTCGATTAACTTTATTATTTAAATAATTTATTTTGTATCCACTTTGACTTATAGTACACTCATCACTTCACTTTATTATTTAAATAATTTCTTCTTTGCAACCACTTTGACTACTTTGACCTTTCAGGGATTCTAGATGACTGATAAGGGTTATCCAACTTCACATGGCCATAACTCTCTAGCCGTGAGGAGCTATGTGATGTTTCAAATACCACCGGAAATGGAATGACATGTAATATAAATATAGAATAGTCTTACCTTCAAATATATTGAAACTCATACCATTCTACATCAAACACACTTGCATCCATTACCCAAACCATTATGCTACTCGAATTCGCTACCAAACTTTCTTCAAGGGTTGACATCAATGAAAACCAACCCAAATAATCAACAACTTGATCTAGTCTCACCCAATCCTAATCAATAAGGGATAAAAGAGAACCTTCCTATCCACAATCCTTCATATTTTTGTAGTTTCCTAACACATCAGTGCTCACAGAACAACTCTTGAGTTCTCTTCTTTTGAAAAACAACTATTCTGGAGATTATTCCTCAGTTTCACATGATAAGTAGTGTCTTGTCTCCTCACACATGTGTATTTATCATTTTTCTTAGGTCTTAGTCCTTTTTCCCAAATCTCTTTTTCCTCTTGGGAATTTTAGCAACTTGGAAATCCCTGATTTTCAGGATGTGTCAATCATCCAGATTGACTTCCAACACATGTCCTTTCATGACCAGGGTTGGATTCATCTTGTTCCCCACTCATGGATTCATAATGATATCTTTTTAACTTGGTTGTTCCTTCTGTTGCATCCTTTATTAATTAAATAAAAATATTGCCTCTTACATCTGTCGAGTAAATCAAGACACTTGGAAAGTCACAATCTTGCACAACAATTAAATTAATAAAAGTCAAATTTTCCTAGGAATCCTAATTTCAATTTTTTCCAATTAAGGAAATTTATTAATATGCCAAATATTTTATTTGAGATGTATTACATACTTTCCCCCTTAGAATTAATGTCGTCCTCAATGTTAAATGCTTAATCTATTCCAGTCATCCTTGGAATAGAGTTGGATATGTATTCTTCATGACATCATCCAAATTCCAAGTAGCCTCTTAAGGAATGAAGTGATTCCATTGCATTTTTACCTGAAAGATGACCTGGTTCCGCAACAATGTTTCTTTCTTGTCCAGAATTTGCAAAGGTTCCACCTGGAACTTGCCTTCCGGTTCTACCTATAACAAATTCCAATAAATTACATGAGTAGGGTCATGAACATATTTCTTTAATAATGATATATGAAAAATATTATGAACTTTTAAATTACCCGGTAGTGATAGCTAGTATGCTACTGGGCCAATGCGAGCTAGCACTTCAAAATTTACACAAAATCTTGGTGCTAGTTTTGTACACCTCCCAAGTTTCAACTAACGTTTTCTTGCTTTAACCCGCAGATAAACATGATCCCCAACATTAAATTATTTGTGCATTATGTTCTGATCTGCATACATTTTTTATAAATGTGTTGAACCTGCACATAATATATCTATCTAAACAATAATACACACATTTTCATAGAGAATAGGAGAAAGAAGAAGAATGAGAGAAAGAATGAAAGAATTCTCATTAACCGTTATGAATAATGAAAAATTTACACATGATATAATTTGTATAACTCAATGAGTGCGCACTGTAGGAGAAACAATATACCATAGTGGTGGTATAGAGTGATATGGACACACACAAATAGTTACGGGAGTGAACTTCCACCTAGTAAAATCTCTCAGGCAGTTACAGGAGTGAAATGCCACCTAGCTGAGTTAACTAGTCAACTAGTCTTTAGTTAACTGACTGAATAAAGAGTAGCGAGGAGTTAACTTAGGGAATCAAGGGTAATGTTCCAGTCTATTGATGATCCCAAGGAAAGTGCACATTAGCTAGTGATGATCTCAATGTTCCATGGTGACAAAACCAATCCATCCTCTAAACTGAACTCAACTAGTCAAACTAAAGTGTCAAGTGAAAGATAATATTCTCCAGGTGGAATATTCTCCCCTAAAATATAGGAGACTGGATAATGACTAATTATGACTAATAAACAAGGAAAAAACTTAGGAAAAATAAATCCTAGGTGTGTTTGAAGTAACTCCAACACCCCCCTTGAACATCACTATGGTGAAAATAAAGAATGGGTCTCGACAACGAGGCCATGTTAGGTACCCATATACAAAAGATACATTGAAATAAAGTGAGGAAAGAGGGAAAACCTCATGGGAAAAATACCCCCTCAAGGTACAATGTATGTAAAAATAAGAACTACAGTTGCTACACAACTTTGTCCTTCACTCCAAGACGACTTCGCAGAGAATGAAACTTTTTCTTAGTGAAGGTCTTGGTGAAGATGTTTGTCGTCTGTTCTGCTAAAGGACAAAACTGTAAGTCGATGATCCCTTCGTGTACTAAGTCCTAGATGTAGTGCATCTGGATCTCGATGTGCTTCATCCACTACCTCTAAAATGAATCCCTACCAAATGGAAAAGATTATGGATCTCATGATTTGCATACTCTCCCCCATTATAATTTGGAGGAATTTGATCTTCTTTACAGACTATGTCTCAACGAAGGCTTTTAAATATTTGAGTTGTTGAAAGACCTTGAATTTTTTCCTAAGAAAGTAGATCCATGTAAAATGTGAGAAATCATCAACAAAAATGAGAACAAACCTCTCTTTGTTGATGGATGGATGTGGAAAAGGACCCATAAGGTCACTGTGGATTAGATATAAAGGTGATAAATCTCTTTGAGACTCTCCTTCTTCTTCTTCTTTCTCCTTTAGCAATCATTGAAGTCGAGAAACCAATGATCAAAAAATCATCAACGTACAGAACTAAGAGTATAAGTGAATCAATCGTCCTGAGCATGTAAACATTCATGTCTGATTTACAATGTACAAACTTATATGACAACAAGTAGGAGTCCATCTTGGCATACCATGCCCTCGGAGCCTGTTTGAGGCCATAAAGGGACTTCTTTAGTCGACATACCAAAGATGATTCATGCATAAATCCCTGGGGCTGCTCCATGTAGATCTCCTCAGAGAGATTACCATGAAGAAATGAATTATTCACGTCCATCTGATGGAGTTCCCATCCTTTGGCTTCCGCAATGGCAAGTGAAAATCATATGGAATCCATATTCGCTAGTGGAGCGAAGGTCTCATCATAGTCAATACCATGAACCTGCTAAAATCCTTTGGCGAAAAGCTTGGCTTTGTATCTTCTAATCTGTCCATGCACTACACTCTTGGTCATATAGACCCATGTTCATTTGACAAGTTTCCTTCCAAAAGGAAGGGGAACTAGATCCCAAGTCTGGTTGTTGAGGAGGGAGTTGTAATCCTCCTACATGGCAGATTCCCAAAAGGGATTTCCAACAGCCTCACCATAAGACTGTGGATCTAAAGACTGAACCAAGAAAAGATGCTCAAAGGGAAATGGTTCAGTGGAAGTGAGTGTAACAGGAGGCTCCTCGAAATAAGATCAATTCCTCCTAGGATCGGTTGGATCACCAACAAGATCCCCTGCATCCTGAAGAGTAGTATGTTCCCACTTCGGCCTCTGCTCTAGCTCTACAAAAACATTTGGATGCTATGACTCTACATATGACTGTAATGAATCTAAATATGAATCATCTGAGTCCTCTAAATCAAAACTCTCATTTGAAGAAGTGTCGGCATGTGCATTCTCATCATATCGGACAGGTCGAATAATGAAGGTGTCTTCATGTGGCTGATGAGGTGCATGCAATACACTTTCCTCGAATTGGACACTTCACTCAATGATGAGTCGATCTGAGGAAATATCAATAAGCCTATTTACCTTCACACCGTTGGGGTGTCCAACAAAAATACGCTCATTTCTCTTTGGATCAAGTGCCTTCCTCTTTTTAGAGGGAATCTGGGTCCATGCACGTAAACCGAAAATGTGAAAGTGGGTCACTTCATGTTTGAGGCCGCTCCAAGCCTCATAGGGGGTCTTATCCTTGAAAAATATATGGAGACATATGTTTTGGATGTATGTTGCACAATTCAGTGCTTTGGCCCATAGTATTTGTGGTAGTGACTTTGCATGCAACATGCAAGATTCCATCTCCTTTAGAGATCTATTTTTCTGCTCAACAACTTTGTTTTGCTACAAAGTATAGGGAACTGTATGCTGCAATTGAATCCCTACCTCATGGAAAATATTATGGATCTCATGATTTACAAATTCTCCCTCATTATCAGTTCGGAGGACTTTGATATTCTTTCCGGACTGTGTCTCAACCAAGGATTTGAAATATTTGAGGTGTTGAAAGACCTTGAATGTTTTCCTGAGAAAGTAGATCCATGTAAAACATGAGAAATCATCAACAAAAATGAGAATAAACCTCACTTTGTTGATGGATGGATGCGGAAAAGGACCCATAAGGTCACTTTGTATCAGATCTAAAGGTGTGGAAGCTCGTTGAGACTTTCCGTTGTTGAATTTCTCTTGAGGGTGTTTTCTGAGACCACATCCGTCACATACTCCATTGGATAAATAGATCTCTGGTAGACCATCAACCAATATTTTCTTGCTAAGTTGTTGCATGTATCTAAAATTCAAATGTCTAAGCCTTTCGTTCCATATCCTACTACTTTCATCAGCATGAGTAAGCAGTAAAGCAAAATCAAGTTCAATGAATTCAAAAAAAGTATACAATCTAGACTGATGATTTACCTCACCGGTAGCAACCCTGGAGTTGGTTTTCATGTCATAGATGTCCACAGAATTTGGTGTGAATATGAATTTATTTCCAGTGCTCAATTCTTCATCTTATACATGAAGCGAAGGTTGAAGGAAAGTTTGGGAATGTGCAACACATTCTCGAAACTTCCGTTGGTGAGTTCAATCCTTCCTTTGTCGGTGACTTCGACATAAGAGTTTTCCCCCATTAGAATAGGAGGACCTTTGCATGCATCTAGAGAAAAATATATTTCTTTTGAGTCAACCATGTGATGTGATGCTCCTGAATCTATGATCCAAGAATCGACAGAGGAGTTGATGGCAATCAAGGCATGGATAGAATTGTCTTTCTTGGAATTCAGATCTTCTGGCTTCTTCTTCTTGGCATCCTCAAGGATGCGATCTCCAAGGTTTTTTTGATGAAGAATTTGAGACATCATATCCATTTGTTTTTTCATGCATACATATTCTGGATAGAATCCTTTGTGACAGTACAGACATTTCTCCCCTTTTATTCCCTTTTCCCCTTTGGATCTGAAGGCATCAATGAAGGGTTTTGTGTACCCTTCCTTCTTCGGATGTGCATGAGATTTATGTTTAGCTTTATATTTAGATTTCTAATATTTTTGGATTCCATCATGCACAGTGATTGCATGCTCCCTTGGACCTTTGATTGTGCCCATGTTGATGAGATTGGTTTTCTCTTGTGTCAAGGCTTCGATAAAGTCCTCAAGAGAAGGCATCTTCTAGGTGGATCCAGAGGCAAATTTGACATAATGGAATGTGGATACGAATACAGATAATTCAGGACCAATGTAATGTACCTCAATTTTACCGTAAAAAAATAAAATTCTATGAAATAATTCAACTTCGTTTAAGCTTAGAATTTAAGAGAAGGTAAGATTCAATTCGATCCATAAAGACATCATTACACTAGTCTAGTTTACTTCGAACAGAAAATTGTCAAAGTAATCAGTTCTGCACATTTCATTATGCTTGTGATTGCAAGTCTGGATCTTCATGACTGCTAGAATAGTAGGTAACTTGATTGTCTGCTATGTGCACGTGTAAAGGCGATATTATCATTTTTACTGTAGGAAATTCGCTTTAACTCTCTATTAACATCTGTACTTATTTCCACCTACAAGTAAGTATATACCCATTTCCTTCTCCATATAATAATTTAGGTACTTGTCATGCCCCGTACACAGTGACCTATAATATGAACTGTTATTATTATACTTCGATCCCAGATGAAGATCCTCCAACATTCTCTACTAGTCCATACATTACAGTATTTGAATTGTTCCTATAAAAATAATTCCTACTATGTTCCTACATCTTTGTGAAGAAACAGAGGTCAATCGGGTTTCGGTGATCACAAATGATGAACAAAACGAAGGACCCCACTGTTTGCCGGAATCTGAAATATGGAAGACTGTGGGCTAGCACTTCGGGATTTCGGGGTTCGGGGTTTCGCAAGTACAAAAGCCAAACATCAACACACATAAAAACTCCCGAAATTGTGAAAGGTGACCAGTACTTCAGAATTTCAGAGTTCCATATTTCATGAGTACAAGTGCCCAACAACACACCACAACTTCTAAAAATGAAAAAAGGGAAAGGTAGGACTCGCATTTCGGGGTTTCGGGTTTTGGAACTTCGTGAGTTTCGGTGTCAAATGTCAAACTAAACAAACTTCCAAAAATATGAAAAAAAGAAAGGTGGGTCCTGCATTTCGGGATTTCAGGGTTTGGAACTTCGCGAGTTCCGGTGTCCCAACATCAACATGAACAAACTTCCAAAATGTGAAAGAAAATAAAGGTGAGACCCGTTTTTTGGGATTTCAGGGTTCAGAACTTCGTGAGTTCTAGTGGCCAAATATCAACATAAACAAACTTTCAAAATGCGAAAAAGGAAAAGTGGGTCCTGCATTTCGGGATTTCGAGGTTCGAAACTTCGTGAGTTCCAGTGTCCAAACATCAACATGAAAAAAATTTTGAAATGTGAAAGAAAAGAAAGGTGACACCCTCATTTCGGGATTTTAGGGTTTGAAACTTCACGAGTTCCATAGCCAAACATCCAACGTACACAATTCCTGAATTGCGAAAAAGAAAAGAACTAACATTTCATGATTTCAGAATTCGGGGTTTCGGGGTTTCAAATACCAAACAACAACTCACAACAACTCCCAAATTTCGAAAGGTGTAAGGGTGTGGGATCAACACTTCGGGATTTCGGGATTCGGGGTTTCGGGGTTTCAAATGCCAAACAACAACACACAACAACTCCTGAATTCTGAAAGGTGAAAGGGTGTGGGATCAACACTTCGGGATTTCGGGATTCGGGGTTTCAAATGCCAAACAACAACACACAACAACTCCCGAATTCCAAAATGTGAAAGGGTGTGGGACCAACACTTCGGGATTTCGGGATTTCGGGATTCGGGGTTTCCAAAAGCAAGGGAACTTCGTATAAATGTAACTAGAAAGTCCCGAATGCCGAAAATCACATTATTTTCATAATTCTAAGATTTTTTCCTTGTACTGGTATTCTTACTTTTGTTATGTGAAACAATAGGTGTAGAAGGATTCAATATCTGTTTACCTATCAAAATTCCAAAAAAAAACTAACTTTTGAGTTTTATACGCATATAATCTATAAAAGGGGTACAATAGGGTAACAGGTTTTGTAAAAGGTAACTCCTATTATGTTCACTTAGAGCCTCTTTAAACAATGCATTGAATGTCAACATTACTAGATCTGTGCATCTATGTAAATACAAGAATAAGAATATCATTCCATCAGAGTTTGGAAATTATAATTGATGATCCGAGGGATCTGAGTTTGGTTTCCGGGGGTTCCCAGAATTATTTAACTTTCTGAATTTTATACATCTAGTATTTTGACTTCAGATTAAACCTAACCCGTAGATGGATCGACTTCCTTAAACTCAACTTCTATAATAATGAATTTCCCTAGCACTTCCATATTTTGGGAGGGACCACTCCAGAATTTAGGCTGTGATAGTACATTTAATACCACAATAAATGTCATCCATTGCAAGAATTATTTCAAGTTTAGAAACAATTAGATGCATAATACCAGTTACACACAAAACATCCAAGAATAGAGAGGGAAAGATTTACATTAACGCAATTAGATATAATCACACAACAGATACCTACCATCAATCGAAACATAGACATTCAAAATAGAGAGGGGTAGATCAACATATCTGAATCCAATCCACGGGAAGACAAAGGGAGCAACCACATTCCTCTCAACTGTAGAACAGGGAAGCCAAAGTCACTTTCCCGATTCACCCCCTATCCTGACCATGAATCCATGAGGGCGAACTTGGAAACTCCTCCTCAGCAATGTCCTTCAATTCCAACAGTTATCCTCTTGCCTCACACTTACTTAACAGTGCTCATAAAAGTAAGGTAATTCTATTTCAGCAGGCTCCTCTTGCCTCACACTCAACCTACAGTGTTCATAACAACAAGAGAGCTCAAAAATCTTTTCCCAGCATACTTGGCAGCATCCTGCCTCCTCACATATGCTATTTATCAATTTTGCCCAGGTCTTTTTCCCTCCTTTGGGGATTTTCGCAGCTTTCTTAATCCATGATTCTCAGGGGCTTCCAGTGGCCAAATCTCTGATTTTCCACTTGTAATAATCAGCCCATAGGCAGTTCCAACTTGTTCCCCACTCATGGAGTCATGGTCAGCTGATTTTAACATGGTTGTTCCATTTGTCCTCCTGCAATTAATACAAATATTCTATTGTGATACAAGTGTCATAGTCAAATAGTTATTTGAGTCCAAATATATCTCTGCCCAATAGTCACAATAATTAATTACAATTATTAAATTCGAAATTCAGAATTGCCATAAATGGAAAAAAAAATTCCAGATTCGAATTTGCCAAAAACGAAAATAAATTTCCAGCACATAAAAAAATATTTTATTTTTGGGGGATGTCACATCCTTTCCCCCTTCAGTAAAACACCCTCCTCAGTGTTCGTTCCTTTCCTGGAAGAGGATTGGATGAGATTTCCACAAATCTCCTTCCAGTTCCCAAGTGGCCTCCTCAGGACTAAAGTGCTTCCATTGCACCTTTACCTGAGCGATGACTCTATTCCAAAGTGCTATTTCTCTACGGTCCAGAATGCATAGGGGTTCCACCTGGAACTCGTCTTCGGGTTCCACCTACACCAAGTTCCAATCAATCATATGAGTAGGGTCATGAATATACTTTTTCAACAAAGAAACATGAAATACATTATGAATTCTTAGATTAGATGGAAGTTCAATTTGATATGCCACGGGTCTGATTCGAGCTAGTATCTCGAAGGGCCCACAAAACCTGGGTGCCATATTGGCACAGTTCCCTAACTTTAGTGAGCTTTTCCGGGCTTTGACCTTCAGGTAAACATGATCTCCCACTTGAAATTCCACGTGTCTTCTTTTCGGATCCGCATAGCTCTTCTGTCTGTCATGTTCTTCTTTCAAGTTTTGTTGTACCTTCCTTACCATGTTCTCCATTTCTTGGAGCATCTCTGGTCCAACCATGAGTCTGTCAGTTAGGTTATCCCAGCTAATTGGAGTTGTACACTTTTCGTCGTACAGTATTTTGAAAGGGCTCAACTTAGCCGAGGTTTAGTACCCATTGTTATATGCAAATTCTACCAAGTGTAGGTAGTCTTCCCACTTGTTCGGCTTTGTTCTTACATACATGTGAAGCATATCCTCTATGATTTGATTTGTCCTTTTGGTCTGTCCATCCGTTTGTGGATGATAACTCGTACTGAAATTCAAATTAGTATTTAGTCCTGCAAACAATTCCTTCCAAAAATCAGATGTGAATTTTACGTCTCTATCTGAAATCACCATTTTAGGAATACCATGCAGTCTAAAATTTTCTTTCATGAATATTTCAGCAATATTAATAGCTTTAAAAGTATAATTTACAGGAATAAAGTGTGCAAACTTACTGAGTTTATCAATTACAAACATTATTGAATCATTATGTTTCTGAGTTTTTGGCAAACCTGTTATAAAGTCCAGTGATATGGTCTCCCATTTCCATTCTGGTAATGGTAGTGGTTGTAATAGGCCGGCTGGATGTTGGTGTTCGGCCTTAACCTGCTAACAATATTGGCACCTAGCCAAGTATTATGTTGTTTTGCCCTTCATGTTAGGCCAGTAAAATAGTTTTATGAGTGTTGTTATTGTCTTTTGGTAACCTGGATGACCAGAATATGGTTTCTTATGCACTTCGTCTAAAACAATTAATTTTAACTCTGTTGAATCTGGTATGTACAGTCTATTTTTAAATCTTAAAAGTCCCTTCTTGTTGATACTTATATTTGGTTTATCTAGGTTTGCAATACTATTTTGAAATTCTTCCATCATCTTAGTGTAATTTCTGTCGTTAACACCTGTCGTTCTTATTCTTTGTTCCAGATCACTTTCTGCCTTGTTGATATTTATCTCAAATAACCCATGGATTCTGTGGCTTAAAGCATCTGCTACTTTATTTTTCTTACCCTTGATATGTCTGACCTCGAAGTTGAATTCACTCAGGAAGGATAGCCACCTTGCTTGTCTTGCATTAAGGTCTAGTTGGTTAAACATATATTTCACCCTGCTATTATCCTTCAATAGTAAGAATTTTTTGTCCATTATATAGTGTCACCGCATTTTTAAGGCATGCATTACTGCTGCCAATTCTAAGTCATGAGTGACATAATTTCGCTCATGTTCCTTTAATTTCCGAGACTCATAAAAAATCATGTGCCCTTCCTGAGTTAGAACACCACCTAGTCCCTCTTTACTTGCATCAACGCATACTCTGAAGTCTTTATCTGGATCTGCTACCTTCAAGATGGGCGTCGATGTCAATAATTCTTTTAGCTTGTTAAAATTGTCTTGACACTTTTGCGACCAGTTAAACTTGGTCCCTTTCTTTTGTAATGACGTGATAGGGTAGGATATCTTGGAGAACCCTTCTATAAATCTGTGATAATATCTGGTGATTCCCATGAATGACCGTATATCTACCACATCCTTAGGTATTGGCCATTCCGTAATGGATTTTATCTTTTTCGGGTCTATGACAATACCTTCTAAGGAAATGACATGTCCTAAATATTGTATTTCTTTTTTATAAAAATAACATTTGTCGAATTTTGCGTATAGTTTGTGTTTCCTTAGTGTTTGCAGAACTATTCATAAGTGTTCATCATGTTCCTCCTTCGTTTTAGAATACACAAGAATATCGTCGATAAATACTACTACGAACTTGTCTAAGTACTGGTTGAAAATGATGTTCATCAAGAACATAAATGTGGTTGGTGCATTAGTGAGTTCGAAAGGTATGACTACAAACTCATAGTGTCTGTATCTTGTACGAAAAGTTGTTTTTTTTATGTCCTGGTCCTTTATCCTAACTTGATGATAACTGGATCGTAAATCCAATTTTGAGAAGATCTTGGCCCCACCAACTTGATCGAACAGATCATTTATCCGTGGTAAGGGGTATTTGTTCTTAATGGTCACTTTGTTCAGTTGTCTATAATCAATACATAGTCTTAGAGTACTGTCTTTCTTTTTCAAAAAGAGGATTGGTGCACCCCATGGTGAGACACTTGGTCTGATATATTCCTTGTCCAACAATTCCTGTAATTCTATTTTTAATTCTGTCAGTTCTGGTAGACTCATTCGGTAGGGTGCTTTTGAGATAGGGGTTGATCCAGGTAGTAATTCTATAGAGAAATCTATTTCTCTCCTAGGAGGTAAATATGGTATCTCATCAACAAACATGTCTCTGAATTCCCGTAGGACAACAAAGTCTTCTAACTTGGGCTTATCTTTTGTTTCTAATAGATTCGTCACTTGGATGGCGTAAACTTGACATCCCTTTCTAATACATTTCTTGAATTGCATCGCTGAAACTTGTCTGACTGACACAGGTTTTGGTATACCTTGGGTTGTTCTAACAGTGCCAAAATTATCTGTATAGCTAAGTATCTTTGTATAATAGTCTAGTACCGCTTTGTGTTGTTCCAAACAATCCATCTCGATAATCGTATCATAAGATCCTAGTGGTAGGATGTTTAGATTGGTCCTTATCTTTTGACCATCTAAGTTGAACTCAAGATCATAAATAAAGTTAGCTACTTTTCTTTTAGTACCTATTGCTAGTTGTACAAGCCAAGATTTTTCGTGCTTTTGTTTCTTAAGTTTATTCAACTATACTACATCGGGAGTAATATAACTTAACATAGCTCTAGGGTCAATTAAAACAAAAATTTGAGTGTCATGGATTTTACCTTCGATTTCTACCATCAAGGACTGGTGGTTAGCTTGTCGACCATCTATGGCTACATTTATCCGATGCAAACTTCTGCCCATGTCTCCCACTTTCAAGGCTTCCTGTAAATTGTGAACAACAGTTCTGTTTGTTGTAATTAAACATGGACAACTCCTCCTTAGATGAGGCTCTCCACACTCCCAACACTTTAATGGCTCGCAGGAGTTGTCCCCAAACTTCCTCGTTCCCAGGTTTATCGGTTTACCGCTACCTTGCATATTCGGATGATTGGAGTGAAAATCCTTCCTTGGGAAACTTCTTGCTGCATTTCGATAAGGAGATGGTTGGTATCCCTTCTTTCATTGGTGCATTCCATCTTTCTTCTTATCCTTCCAGGTCTTGGGAAAATCTTCCCGATGTTTATACTAGTCATAGCACATTCGTGCCTTCCTGAATGCCTCACTCAAGTATTTGGGGTTGTCAAACTCAAATCTGTCCATGTAGGACTATGGTAAACAACTTAAGAATCACTGGATTTTTACCTTATCCTCCTGGATGTATGGTACAAACCTTAGTAGTTCCATAAATTTATTTATAAGGTCCTCCATCGTCATTTTTCCGAGTCGTAACTCATAAAATTCTTTCGTCTTCCTTTCATGATAGCTTTCATAAAGGTATTGTTTCTTAAAATATTTCTTAAATTCAGACCATTCCAATTGTTTCTCCTCCAGGCCCTTGGCCAATTTCAGGTCCTGCCACCAAATGTTGGCCTTCCCCTTCAGATTGTAGATGGCCATTCTGAATTTCATGTTACTGGAATAGTTGTAGATTTGGAAATATTTTTTGATGTCCAAAAACCATGCCTCGACTTCTTCTCCTGTCCTAGATTCTCCATCAAAAGTAGTTGGTTTAATCTTTTTAAATTCTCCTTCAAGGTGGTCGGTTTGTTTTCTTTTTTTGTCTGGTATGATTTTGTCTTCAACTAAAGGCGTCCCTTCAGACGAACTATCTCATTTTTTTGTTTTCGCACCAGAATTCTTGGAGGCCCTTTTGCTGACCTCCTCCTCATGGTTATCATCTTTTGGGCTTTTCTTGGTTACTATACTACGCAACAAGAATTCATTTATCTCTTGTTGTTCCTACTATGCCTTCTTCAATTTTTCATTGTCGGCCTTGAAAACCCGTAGTTCAACAATAAGGTTCCTCATTGTTTCCAACACCTCTGTGGGTGAGCTTCCATCACTATTCTGTCTTGGATCTCCAGGAAGTCCTTGTTGCGGATTCTCTTCCGCCCTAATTTATGCACCTTCTTGAGTTGCCATTATTCAACAAAAAACAGAAAAGCTTTATGCTTGTAATCCACAAGATTTATTAGTTTTTTCATAAATCAGAATATATACTAAGTAATTAATGTGGCCCTTTTCAGTCCCAGTGTTGTAACTTTTTCTCTAATACCATATGTAATGTAACTCAATTTTACCATAAAAAAAAATTTCTATGACATAATTCAACTTCGTTTAAGCTTAGAAATTAAGAGAAGGTAAGATTCAATTCGATCCATAAAGACATCATTACACCAGTCTAGTTTACTTCGAACAAAAAACTGTCAAAGTAATCAGTTCTGCACATTTCATTATGCTTGTGATTGCAAGTCTGGATCTTCATGACTACTAGAACAGTAGGTAACTTGATTGTCTGCTATGTGTGCATGTAAAGGCAATATTATCATTTTTACTCTAGGAAATTCGCTTTAACTCTCTATTAACATATGTACTTATTTCCACCTACAAGTAAGTATATACCCATATCCTTCTCCATATAATAATTTAGGTACTTGTCATGCCCCGTACACAGTGACCTATAATATGAACTATTATTATTATACTTCTACCCCAGATGAAGATCCTCCAACGTTCTCTACCAGTCCATACATTACAGTATTTGAACTATTCCTATAACAATAATTACTACAATGTTCCTACAACTTTGTGAAGAAACAGAGGTCAATCAGATTTCGGTGATCACAAATGCCGAACAAAACGAAGGACCCGGTTGTTTGCCAAAATCCGAAATATGGAAGACTGTGGGCCAGCACTTCGGGATTTCGGGGTTCGGGGTTTCGCGAGTACAAAAGCCAAACATCAACACACACAAAAACTCCCGAAATTGCGAAAGGTGACCAGTACTTCGGGATTTCAGAGGTCAGGATTTCGCAAGTACAAGTGCCCAACAACACACCACAACTTCCGAAAATGCGAAAAGGGAAAGGTAGGAATCGCATTTCGGGGTTTCAGGGTTCGGAACTTCATGAGTTCCAGTGTCAAATGTCAACCTAAACAAACTTACGAAAATATGAAAAAAAGAAAGTTGGGTCCCGCATTTCAGGATTTTGGGGTTCGAAACTTCGCGAGTTCCGGTGTCCCAACATCAACATGAACAAACTTCTAAAATGTGAAAGAAAAGAAAGGTGAGACCCGTATTTCAGGATTTTGGGGTTCGGAACTTCGCGAGTTCCAGTGACCAAATATAAACATAAACAAACTTTCAAAAAGGAAAAGTGTGTCCCACATTTCGAGATTTCGGGGTTCGGAACTTCGTGAGTTCCGATGTCCAAACATCAACATGAACAAACTTTTGAAATGCAAAAGAAAAGAAAGGTGAGACCCATATTTCGGGATTTTGGGGTTCGGAACTTCGCGAGTTCCATAGCCAAACATCCAACATACACAATTCCCGAATTGTGAAAAAGAAAGGAACTAACATTTTGGGATTTCAGGATTTAGGGTTTCGGGGTTTCAAATACCAAACAACAACTCACAAGAACTCCCAAATTTTGAAAGGTGAAAGGGTGTGGGATCAACACTTCGAGATTTTGGGATTCGGGGTTTCAAATGCCAAACAACAACACACAACAACTCCTGAATTTCGAAAGGTGAAAGGGTGTGGGATCAACACTTCAGGATTTCAGGATTCAGGGTTTCGGGGTTTCAAATGCCAAACAACAACACACAACAACTCTCAAATTCTGAAAGGTGAAAGGGTGTGGGACCAACACTTCGGGATTTTGGGATTTGGGGTTTCGGGGTTTGGAAAAGCAAGGGAACTTTGTATAAATGTAACCAGTAAGTCTCGAATGCCGAAAATCACATTATTTTCATAATTCTAAGATTTTTGCCTTGTACTGGTATTCTTACTTTCATTCTGTGAAACAGTAGGTGTAGAAGGATTCAATATCTGTTTACTTATCAGAATTTCAAAAAAAATCAAACTTCTAAGTTTTATACGCATATAATCTATAAAAGGGGTACAATAGGGTAGCATTTTCTATAAAAGGTAACTCCTATTATGTTCACTTAGAACCTCTTTAAACAATGCATTAAACGTCAACAGTACTAGATCTGTGCATCTATGTAAATACAAGAATAAGAATATCATTCCATCAGAGTTTGGAAATTATAATTGATGATCTGAGGGATCTGAGTTTGGTTTCTGGGGGTTCCCAGAATTCTTTAACTTTCTGAATTTTATACATCTAGTATTTTGACTTCAGATTAAACCTAACCCATAGATGGATCTGCTTCCTTAAACTCAACTTCTATAAAAATGAATTTTCCTAGCACTTCCAGATTTCGGGAGGGACCACTCCAGAATTTAGACTGTGATAGTACATTTAATACCACGATAAATGTCATCCATTGCAAGAATTATTTCAAGTTTAGAAACAATTAGATGCATAATACCAGTTACACACAAAACATCCAAGAACAGAGAGGGAAAAGGTTTACATTAACGCAATTAGATATAATCACACAACAGATACCTGCCATCAATCGAAACATAGCCATTCAAAATAGAGAGGGGTAGATCAACATATCTGAATCCAATCCGCGGGAAGACAAAGGGAACAACCACGTTCCTCCCAACCATAGAATAGGGCAGCCAAATTCACTTTCCCGATTCACCCCCTAGCCTAACCATGAATCCATGAGGGCGAACTTGGAAACTCCTCCTCAGCAATGTCCTTCAATTCCAACAGTTATCCTCTTGCCTCACACTTACTCAACAGTGCTCATAACAGCAAGACAATTTTGTTTCAGCAGGCTCCTCTTGCCTCACACTCAACCCGCAGTGTTCATAACAGTAGGAGAGCTCAAAAATCTTTTGCCAGCATACTTGGCAATGTCCTGCCTCCTCTCATAAGCTATTTATCAATTTTTCCCAGGTCATTTTCCCTCCTTTGGGGATTTTCGCAGCTTTCTTAATCCTTGATTTTCAGGGGCTGCCAGTGGCCAAATCTCTTATTTTCCACTTGTAATAATCAGCCCAGAGGTAGTTCCAACTTGTTTCCCACTCATGGAGTCATGGTCAGCTGATTTTAACATGGTTGTTCCACTTGTCCTCCTGCAATTAATATAAATATTATGTTGTGATACAAGTGTCATAGTCAAATAGTTAGTTGATTCCAAACAGATCTCTTCCCAACAGTCACAATAATTAAATACAATTATTAAATTCAAAATTTGAAATTGCCATAAATGGAAAACATTTTCAAGATTCGAATTTGCCAAAAACAGAAATAAATTTCCAGCACATAAAAAAATATTTTATTTTTGGGGGATGTCACAACCAAGCTTGGAGAGAATGGTGAGAACCATTTGTTTTTCCTTCTTCAATTTATCAACCCCTCAAGATTTGATTTGCGAAAGTATATCCTTGAATTTTGTAAAGAAATCTTGGATATTGTTGAAGCTTTTTGGATCCAATGTGAGCAGCTCCGCCTCCAGCATGTGTCCCCTCATCTAATATTGTTTTCCAAATATCCCTTCCAAGGTGGTCCAGGCTTCATAGGGAGTCTTACATGAAAATATATGAAAAAGGAGATCGGGAGAAATAAGAATGAAAATTGTTTTGAGTTCCTCATCCATGCGATTTAAATACTTGGATTTTTCTATGGTTGATGTCAGTTTTGTATCTGTATTCAAGGTTAGCTTGTACAAACCTATGGTTCAGAGATGTATGTCTATTTTCTCCTTCCATGCAAAATAGTTGTAAGGTGTAAAAATGAATTATTTGGGAAATCCGTATTTTTGTTGTCTTCAATCTTTTGTACCTGCAAAAAACAAATTGGTGTAGCTTTTTATTAGTAGTAAGTCGACTCTAATACCATGTAAATTTGTTGAACCTGCACATAATAGATCTAGATAAGAAATAATACACATATTTGCAGAGAGAATAGGAGAAAGAAGAAGAAGGAGAGAAAGAATGAAAGAATTCACATTAACTGTTATGAATAATGAATAATTTACACACGATATACTCTGTATAACTCAATGAGTGAGCACTTGAGGAGAACCAATGTGACATAATGGTGGTATATAGTGATTTGGACACACACCAACAATTACAGGAGTGAACTTCCACCTAGTTTAGTCTCTCAGGCAGTTATGGGAGTGAACTGCCACCTTACTGAGTTAACTAGTCAACTAGTCTTCAGTTAACTGACTGAACAGAGAGTAGTGAGGAGTTCAATCAGGGAATCAAGGGTAATGCAGCAATATGGTGATGATCGTAAGTAAAGTGTGCATTATCTAGTGATGATCCCAATGTTGCATGGTGACAAAACCAATGCAGCCTCTAAACTAAACTCAACTAGTCAAGTTGAAGTGTCAACTGAAAGAGAATATTCTCTAGGTGGAATATTCTCCCCTAAAATATAGGAGACTATATAATGACTAATTATGACTAATAAACATGGAAAACCCTTAGGAAAAATAAATCCTAGGTGTGTGTGAAGTAACTCCAACATTTTTTGTCGGTCATGTGCCACTTTTAAATTTTGTTGGGCCTTTTCACTATCTCTTCCATTTCCTGTAACATATATGGACAAACCATGATCCTATCTATTGGATTATCCCATATAATCATAGTTGTATGCTTCCTACCATACAGGATTTCAAATGGACTCATTTTGGTTGAGGACTGATAACTGTTATTGTAGGTGAATTCTACTAAAAGTAAGTATTCCTCGCATCTTATCGGTTTATCCATCACTTACATTTAGAGCATGTATCCAATGATATGATTAGTACGTTCAGTTTTCCCATTTGTTTCCAGATGGTAACTGGTACTACATTTCAACTGAGTTTCAATACCTACAAACAACGCCTTCAAAAAACTTGAGTAAACTTGACATCCCTGTCAAAAATTACTTTCTTTGGTACTCCATGTAATCTAAAATTATATTTCATAAAAATATATGCAATATGAACAACTTTGTAAGTAGAATTTATAGGTATAAAATCTGCATATTTACTTAATTTATCCACTACTACCATAATCAAGTCATGTTGTTTTTGAGTATTGGGAAAACCTGTGATACAAATCATTGATATTGCTTCCCATTTCCATTCTGGTATAGGGAAAAGTTGTAATAGACCTGTTGGATGTTGACGTTCCTCCTTTACTTGTTGACATTCTATACACTTTGTCAAGTAGCCATCTATATCAGCTTTCATATTAGGCTAATCAAACTATTTTTTTTAGTGAAGAAATCATTTTATGATATCTTTTATGGCATGAATAGGGACTTTTATGGATTTCATTAAATATTATCATTTTTAAATCCATAGAATTTGGTATGTAAATTTTGTTCTTAAATTTCAGAATTCCTTCATGGTCAATTCTGAATTCTACCATGTTTATTTCTTTACCATCTATCATCAATTATTCCTTTATTTTTACATATTCCTCATCTGTTGTACTTGCATATATGATTTTGTCCCTGAGATTATTATCCTCTTTACTCATAATAATTTCTTAAATGTTGCATGTCCTTCTACTAAGTGTGTCTGCAACTTTATTTTCCTTTCCTTTAATATGTTTGATTTCAATGTTAAATTCACTCAAGAATTCCATCCACCTTTCTTGTCATGCATTTAATCCTTACTCATTTAATAAGTACTTTACGCCACTATTGTCAGTTAAAATCAGAAATTTCCTTCCTATTAAATCGTGATGCCATATATTTAGTGCATGTATCATAAATTCTAATTCTAATTCATGTGTTACATAGTTGCGTTTGTGGTCCTTTAACTTTTTGGATTCATAGGAAATCACATGCCCTTCTTGTCATAAAATTATGCCTAACCCTTATTTGCTAGCATCGATGCATACCGTGAAATCTTTGTATGGGTTAGTGACTTTAAGAATTGGTGTGGTAGTTAACCATTCCTTTAACTGGTTAAAAAATTGCCAACATTTGTGTGTCCAAATAAACTTTACTTCCTTTTTCTGTAGGGATGTAATAGGAAAAGCGATCTTGGAAACATTTTCAAGAAATATTAGTAGTAACATGCTATCCACATAAATGAACGTATCTCTGCTACATTTGTGGTTCTAGGCCATTCTATTATTGCCTTTATCTTTTCTGGATCTACTGATATCCCATCCTCAGAAATAATATGTCCTAAGTATTGTATTTTTTTCTAACAAAAGTCACACTTGCTGAATTTAGCATACAATTGATGTTCTCGTAACATTTGAAACACTATTCTTAGGTGTTACTCATGTTAATTTTCCATCTTTGAATAAATAAAAATATCATCAATACAAATCAAAACAAAATGATCTAGATACTGGATGAATATGTTGTTCATTAGGCACATGAAGGTTGTTGGTTCATTAGTGAGTCCAAAAGGAATTACCAAAAACTCATAGTTTCCATATCATGTTCGAAAAGATGTTTTATTAATATCCTCATCTTTAATTCTGACTTGGGGATAACCAGATCTTAGATCAATCTTGGAAAATATTTTTTCTCGTCCCATTTGATCATACTTATTTTTAATGGTCATTTTATTTAACTATCGATAATCGATACATAATCAGAATGTCCCATACTTTTTATTGACAAATAATACCCTTTTTCTTGACAAATAATATCGGTGCCCTCCATGGTGATACACTGGGTCTGATATATCCTTTGTCTACTAGTTCTTGTATCTATATTTTAAGTTTTGTTAACTCACGAATACTCATTTTGTATGTTTCCTTTGATACAGGGGCATATCCTAGTACTAGGTCAATAGAGAAGTCTATTTCTCTCCTTGGAAGTAATTCTAGTATCACATCTACAAAGACATCTTTAAAATCCTTTAAGACTGAATAATCTTTCAGTTTTGGGTTTTGATCTTTATTTAACATATCCATTACCTGTACTGCATACAATTGACATCCTTTTTCGATACATTTCGTAAGATGCATGGCTGATAAATGTCTTACTGAAACTGTTTTCTTAGTCCTTGAACCATTCTCTTTAATCCATTTTCATCTTGAAAAAAAAATGATCTTTCGTAACAATTTAACAGGACCTTGTCTGATTCCAGCCAATCCATACCAATAAGAATGTCATATGGTCCTAAGGGTAACACATTTAAGTTAACCTAATTATTCCAATCATTTATTCCTATATCACACTTAGAAATATATTATGATACTTTTCTTTTGTGTCAATGACCAATTGTACTAACCAATACTTAGGGTGTTTCACCTTTTTCAGTTTACAATTTTCTACTAATGATAGGGTTATGTAACTCAACCTTTTCGCTGGGTCTATTAGGATAGATACTTGTTTGTTTTGTATCTTACCTCCGATCTCTAATATAGTAGACTGATTATAAACTTGTGTTCCTTCCAAGGAAACATTAATTCTGTGTATGTATTTTCCCATATCTCCTACTGTAGTAGATTCCTATAGGTTGTGAATTACAGTCCTATTTGTTGGATTTAAACATGGGAATTTTATTCATAAATGTGTTTCTCCACACTCCCAACATTTCAATGGTTCTCTGGGACCATCTGCAATCTTCTTAAATCCCAAATTTACTAGCTTGTTCCCTCCTTGAGCTTTTTGTGTACTAGATGGATGGTCATTTCTTTGAAATCCATTATTCATGTTACGATAAGGGGTTGGTTTAAACCCTTTCTTGCGTTGATTCAGTGCATTGTTTTTTATGTCCTTCCAAGATTTAGGTGTTTTAGACCACTGTTTATATTGTTCATAGCACATTATGGCTTTCATAAACACTTTGTTCAAAGATTTAGGATTTTTGAATTCAATTATTCCTTTATAAGACTGTGGTAGGCAGCTTAAGAACCTATGAATTTTCACTTTATCTTCTTTAATGTAAGGTACAAATATCAACAGATCTAGAAATTTATTAATTAGATCATTTATTGACATATGTCCTAGTTGTAGTTCATAAAATTACTTAGTCTTTATTTCATAGTAACTTTCTGATAGGTATTGTTTCTTAAAGTACTTCTTAAATTCTGACCACTCCATTCTTTTCTCTCTTAATCCCTTTGTTAATTTCATATCTTGCCACCAGATTCTTGATTTCCCTTTTAAGTTATAGATGGCCATTCTAACCTTCATATAGCTGGAATAATTATAAATCTGAAAGTATTTTTTGATATCTAGTAGCCATGCTTCAACTTCTTCACCTATTTTTGACTCTCCGTCAAATGTAGAGGGTTTTATCTTTTTGAATTCACCTTCCAGGTGGTCTATCTATTTTCTTTTCTTGGAAGAGGGTTTTTGTAATTATTCTCCTGTTGTATGAGTGTTTCCTGAGGCTCTATCATTTGAATTAGATTCTCTACTTGATTTTTCAGATGATTGGTTGTTGGTTTCTTTGTTTACTTTAGATTTATTTGATTTACTCCTCTCAACCATATTTTTCAATAATATCTCATTCATCTCTTGTTTCTCTTCTTGTTTCTTCTTAATCTTCTCATTGTCTTCCTTAAAAGTCTTAAGATCCACTATGAGGCTCCTCATAGTTTCTAGCACCTGAGAGGTTGAACTATTTTTAATTTTGTATTTAGGGCTTTGCTCGTTGACATTTCCTTCTGGGTTAATTTCTTCTTCATTATGTTTCGACATATTGTAGGGTTGAATATTATCCTGGCACTTTAACAATAAAATATTCACTTGGGTTAGAAATTAAGCATACATAATTATGTTTAAGAATTATGTTTACGCACATAAGGTCTAGTGTTGTTACCTTTACTCTGATACCATGTCAAAAAACAAAAACATAACAAACAAAAAAAATTATCTTTTGTTCTAATATCTACCAAAATCATTTTCTCACTTTGATTGATAACTACTTTTGACATCGAAAAGGCCCACATGTAAGAAGAGTTTTCTAAGTGATTTCTCTTGGCAATTCAAAACTTATCTTAACCTGAAATAAATATCCTAACTACTAAGGTACTAACCTCTTAACATTCCCTTATCTTATTAAGGTTGATACAACAAGGGTTTTCCCTAACCCTTATATACTAGGTTCTCTATCGGAAGTAATAATATACACGTATGTAAGTAATTAAAAAAAAAAATACACTTTGATGCATCCCTCGTTCTCTCTTAGGGGTTGCGCGACCTCCCAATCAATGATATTCAAAAGGATGAGCCGAATTAACTCCTTGGGACCTTGCTAGTCCCCAAGTTGATTTAACACAGGCCCCTTATCTCCTTAGGCACAGGTCCTATGTAACCCACGGGCCCTTTTCTTAGCTCTCTTAGTAATTGTAAACTGACGGGCACTAGATATTTCCGCTAGGCCCCTCTCCTCATATGAACTCAGGCTGTGACCTTGGGATAAACCCTAAGGCGCTTCAAAATTTTGGGCTTTGGATGTTTTGATTGCAACTGATTTCCTTTTCCCCGAACTCCGAACCGACGAAATCACCCGGATCTAGATCTACGGTTCGCCCTTCTTCAATAGCCAACGACTGTGATCTACTTCGGGACTTCGACTTCATAATTTCCAAACGATCCAACAACCTTTTCCCCCGAAGTAACCTTTACCCGAAGCTACGGATCGAACACCACGTACTCACCTCGATCAATAGTTGAGATGCACCCTTTGTTCCACTTCGGGTGACTTCTAGTCAATGCTCTGCTTCCTCCTTAGATTTTCCTCCAAAGTGATCACCTTTCGAATTTCATGATCTGGTGACACGTTTCCTCCCCATATTGACAGTCACAACTAAATTCACTACTTTGGGATTTAGTAGTTTTCCAACCTCCTGATGCAGACCCCCCTTCTCTCCTAAGGGTTGCGCGACCTCTCGATCTAGGATCGATCAAGAAAATGAGTCTGATTGACTCTCCGGGTATCTTCTATACCCCACACCCACTTACACAGGTCCTTTCTCCAAACGTGCAGGTCGTATGAGACCCGCGGGCTCTCTCCTGAGTATTATTCAACTTCCACCCCAACTGGGCACTAGCTCTTCTCTGCCTAAGAATCTTCCTTCTTGCGACCACGACTATGACCACTCGCCTAACTCAAAAGGCGTTTCGTGATTTTGCGTATTGGGTCTTTGCATGTGAGTCACCCCGACTCTCCCGACCTCCGAAATCTCGACAGGAGCTTAGCGCGTGCTAACCCCTCTATTTTCCTTTGCCAATGTGACCCTTCGCTATGACCATGGGCCAAATCTTCCAAGTGCATCCTGATTTCTCATATCGGGGATTAACGATGGGATTCACCTGCGTCCTCCCAAGTTCTGAACTCCCAATATCCCCCTGGGAAACCACCGATCCAGATCTCTCCTTGATCAGACAACTCAAATAAAATCGCAAACTTAGATTTTGCGAGTTCCCAGAACTCTTACTTCCGATATCCCAAGTTGTGAACTCCCAACAAGACCAGATCTATGGTCCAGATCCCTCTTCTAATCAACGATTGTGATCCAATCACTATTTCACGATTCAAGAGTTCTTATAACTTTTCCTTTGACTTCCCTGAGTCATGATTCAGTGAAACGTTGATATCTCGCCACGTGTCCCCCTTGATGGAAGGTTCCAATGATTTCGTAATTTCGTAACCTCGCTCCTCCTATATACTCTCAAATTTTATTGTTAGTGCACTTTACCTTGATCGGGCAGCTACAGTTCCTCTGCACTCAAACCGAACGGCTGAGATATTTCCTCCTCTGTGCTTGCTCGTAGTTTTCTGGACGCTGATCGAACGATCTAGATCTTTCTCCTAGAGTTTATTCTTTCTTCAGACTTAGAATATTTTTGAAGGATTCAAAGGCCTTGACCTTTGTCTCTCTTGCGAGTCTGTTTCTTGGATCTCGCTAACACTTATGAAAAGCGTATTCCTTCTGAGGTTGGTCTCGTGAAGACTTCGACTTCATGTGCACTCCTTGCATTTTATGGATTTCGATAACTCAGATCTCAAGGATTTCTCGAAGAGAAATTCCTCTCACCCTCCTGGCGTCCACCTTTTCTGGTTCTTCGACTTCTCACAAAGTCCCTTCGACACTTAGTCGAATATCAGATTTGTGCACTCCTTGCACCAGATCTTTACGCAAGGTTCAAATTATTGCAGACGATTGTGCACACCTTGCACCAATCTCTTTGCACTCCTTGCGAAGGGAAAGTTTCGAGCTATCTCTTCTCAGCTTTGGAAACGAAACAAATTTCGTCAACACACTCCTTGTGTTCTGTGTGCACACCTTGCACCTCTTCAACATAAGAGAAACAATTGAAACTTATCCTAACATTCACAGTTCCTTCTACTCATAACGAAATTCATTCATTCATTCATGAAAACACAATAACAGAGAATTGAAAAAAAATGTCCACACCATGCATTAGGTCAAATTTTCTCTGTTATATTCATAAGTGAAAATGGATACAACTGTAATAAAAAAAAAAATGAAAAACTCAGAAATCTCCTATCAACTTGCAGCTAGCCTCATTTGGGCGTACAAAACCTCTATTTATCTCAGAGGGATCTTAGGATTTCCCTAGGATACTTGTCTACTCTAAAACTTAACCTAACGACTATCTAGACCAGTCGCATTCTAGAGAAGGAGTGGAAACTCCCACTTCTCCCGCGATCACTGAAGCATGCCTCAAAATATTTTTTTTCGGTGCTGAGTTAAGGAGGATTTCAAAATATTGGTTGTAACTGCCATCATTGAGGTATCGTAAAGATTCCCATACATTGATAGGTCTTTCTCCACATGCTTGCTAGCGATGCTCCTGCATCATACTCCCCTTGAAAAAAAATCATGTAATCATGTTCATGAGCTCCTACACTGAATTTCCACCCTTTGGATAGCAGCTTCATTTTCCCAACTTGCATCCTCTATTAGGTGTCCCTTCCACTTGACCAGATATTCAAAATAGGTCTTCCTCCTGGTATTTTTTCCAATCCTCTGATCAACGATCTTCTCCATCTATGGTTTTTATGCTATAGGCATTTGTTTTTCCCACTGGACCTCCTCTTGATCCTCTAATCCCTCTGTGTCATCTTTCCTGTAAGGATACAGGTATGAAACATTGAATATGGGTGATATTTCCACATCATCTGGTAGCTCAATCTCATAGGCGTTTTCATCAAACTTCCTCAAGATCTTACATGGTCCTATCTTCTTCATTTTTAACTTGTTAAATGTTCCCCTAGAGAACCTTTCTTTCTTGATATGTGCCAGAACCTGATCTCCTACTTCAAATTCAAGTTCTCTACGATGTTGATCAGCTCTGTGCTTGTACTCCTGGTTAGAACTTTGGAACTGTCCTCTAATCTGGCTATGGAGCTTCTGCAATTCTGCAGCAAAATATTTTTCTCTCGCGCTCCTGATATCACTCTGTTCCAAGTCTCTCAACTCAGATACTCCCCTTGGTTTCATTCCATACAATATTTGGACTAGGTGCTTTCCAGTGCTCCTGTTTTGTGAGTCATTGTATGCAAATTCTTCTTGTGGCAGAATCTAATCCCATTGAATATGGTGTTCAGTAACCAAACTCCTCAACAAGTTTTGCAAACTTTTGTTTACCACCTTAATATGTCCATCTGTCTGAGGGTGATAGGCTGAGATGAAGTACAAATATGTCCCCAACTTCCTCCACAATGTTCTCCAAAAGTGACCAACAAATTTTGTGTCTCTGTCCGAGAAAATGCTTTTGGGTAGGCCGTGAAGTCTCACAACTTCCTTAAAGAATAGATTTGCAACATGCATTGCATCATTGTTCTTTTGACATGGGATAAAATGTGCCATATTTGAAAATCTATCCACCATCACAAATATGGAATCAAATCCTCTTTTCTTTCTTGGCAATCCCAACACGAAATCCATGCTTATTGTATCCCAAGGCCTCTATGGTACTGGAAATGGTTGATACAATCCAATGTTCTATCTTTTTCCTTTTTCATGTTGGAAGATTCTACATCTGTTCACAAACTTTATCACTTATGTTCTCATACCTAGCCAATAGTATGAACTACTCAACTGTGTAAATGTTTTATCATGCCTAAAATGTCCATCCAATCCTCCACTATGTTTTTCCTTCAAAAGGTTATCCCTCATTGAGAATTTTGGTATGCACAACCGATTTCTCTTGAATAAAAATCCCTCTTGAATCATGTACTCTTCCCACTGGCTTATGTCTCTCAGTACAAGACTTGTACATGCTTTGTATGCTTCTCTGAAATATGTATCATCACAATACATGTCTTTAAGGTGTTCAAACACCAAGGTCTTCACCTGAAATTCCTGTAGAATCAAGCATCTCTTCCTTGATGCATCATCAACTTTTTTATCATTCCCAACAATATGTTTTATGACAAAAGAAAAATTATTCATAAACTCAACCCATTTTGCATGCCTCTGATTCAATTTTTCTTGTCTGGTTATGAATTGTAAAGCCTGGTTATCGCTATACAAGACAAATTCCTGTGGGACAAGGTAATGTCTCCATTTATTCAAGGCTTGAATTATGGCATAAAACTCCTTATCATACGTGGAGTATTTTCTCTTGGTCTCATTCATCTTTTCACTGAAATAGGCAACAGGTCTATTATCCTGGCTCAAAACTGCTCCAATTGCAACTCCACTTGCATCACATCTCACCTTAAATGTCTTTTAAAAATTCGACAAGACCAGAATTGGTCGTTCTGTTATTTTCTCCTTCAATATATTGAAGCTCTTCTCGTCCTCCTCTGTACATTTAAAATATTTGTGCTTCATCTTCATTGTATCCATCATTGGTGAAAAAATTCCACTGAAGTCTCTGATGAACTCCCTATAGAATCTTTCTAATCCATGGAATCTCCTTACTTCAAACATGCTCTTCAGTGACAACCATTCTTTGATTGCTTTCACCTTCTCTGGATCCATATTCAGTTCATTAGAAGGGATCACAAAACCCAAGTAAATGAGTTATGTCTTCATAAAAGAGGACTTCTTCATATTTATCAACAACTTCTCCTGTTGTAGTCTCCTCATCACTAGTGTTAGGTGCTTCAAATGCTCCTCTTTAGTTCTTCTAAATATCAATATATCATATAGATACACAACCACAAACTTGCCAATGAAATCTTTCAGTATTTCATTCATCAGCCTCATAAAAGTACTTGGATCATTTGTTAATCAAAATGGCATAACAAGCCACTCATAAATCTAGAGGGAAAAACTCTTTATGGCCAAGGGTAAACCACAACAGATAGGTATGACTGTAGAAATCAACTCAATTCCAACATATGCTATATAAACTAATGTGCAAGATAAGAAAGAGGCCTACCTCGATCCAACATTTGATGGTGTTCCACCATTGAGCACTTCGACCTAAAGCTTTATACCAGCAATAAGTTCTTAACAAACGAGCAAAGAAAGTATATAGTGATGATATAAAGGGGTTAGCACATTAGATAGCATAATCCATCAATAAACATTACAAACATGCCCATGGATAATAATCATACATTTTCAATAGACCAATAGGATGGAAAATGAGTATTTCTACTAATAACTGATCAGTAGAAGTGACAACATTACGGACTTCCATGTCAGCACGGTTTGAAACCAAGAAACCAAGTTCCTTCCAACTGGGCCTCCACCACTTCAATCCTCCACCAAAGGCAAGATCACAAGAGAGAGTCAATGAGGTTCTCTCAATAATAGGGAAAGAGCTTGGGGGCTGAACATTGTGTTCAGACTTGAGGGACAAAGGGATGCAAACTCAATATGAAGTAATTTCTTCAGAGTAACTTTTCTCTCAAAGTTGAATGCTTTCTCCTCTTTTCCATAGCTCGAAATTGTGATTTTATAGCCTTTAGAATGCAACTGAAGGGCCGAGTCAGAAGGTTTCCAGTATGTGGAAGGCCAAGGATTAGAAATATTTTGTCGTGACATGGAAACCCGACTTCATTTTGTATTTTCTGGCACAAATCCTGATGTACACGGGCTGTAGTGCAGCAGCCAATGTATATGCATATTGCATAACTGATAGGGAGCGTATATGTGGAAAAATGTATATTTTTGGCTCTGGATTCATCAAAAAGGGATGACCAATCTGCATAGGGAAATGGAAAAAGGCCCTCTGTTCAATATAGAAATGGTGAGGCAAATATCGCTATAACATATGCCCCCTAATGTGTGATATCAGAAGAGTATCTTCGATGGCCGAAATACATTATGAATAACCCAGAAGTGGAGTGATAAAGAACCAGTTGGACGAACTCAATTTCTTAACAAATTATGTATGGACTTTGCATACATGGCTGCCAAGAATACAATGTAGATCCATGTGGAAAATATACCAAACAAGTGTTCATGGCCATGAATAGGGAAATATGAATGCGGTTGTATGCCAAAAGCCGTCATAGTCATGAAAAAGGCCTAGTGAAACCAGTCTCAAAATCAATATGAAGATATTTGTATACAATGGCGTACAATCTGATCTCCCATGATCACTAAAGTCGAACCAGTGTTGGTCCAATGAAAGAGAAGCAACAATGTAGGAAAGTTGTGGCTAGATAGTGATGTCTTCAAGTCTTCTACACAATCCGCCAAGGTGAAAGTCTATATCATGTGAAAAAAGGAGTTGAGGTCGAACATGATGAGACATCATTTAATTACCGGTCATTGAGGTATACTGTTAACAAACGCGAGATATCCTACCAATAATGAAAGTAGGTGTCAAGGCACCGAGTACATTTCTACAAGTGCGAATAAAGGAGTTGGTGTCGAACACTTGAGAAATCCATTGATCAGGAGACATTGATGTATTCCCATCTGTCAATGGAGAGAGAGCTTTCCACTAAATAATATAGGCCTCAAGGCATTCACGAAACTCTAGGTCCCATATCCAGAATAAATTAGTTGAATTCAATGGAAAGAGACCTGCTGAAAGGAGAGCATTAAGGCATCTCTCATCGATCAACATGAGGAACAAAATAGT
The DNA here is from genome assembly GCA_009831015.1 of Picea engelmannii. Lineage (NCBI taxonomy): Eukaryota > Viridiplantae > Streptophyta > Pinopsida > Pinales > Pinaceae > Picea > Picea engelmannii. Next base: position 842,785 of record ML783702.1, read on the forward strand.
AGCTTCATGATTTGGTGGAGATCGGACAAAGAACATGTTCATGAACCAACGACCCTGTGCATATTTCGCGCATACCAAGTGCAAGCGGTATACAAAAAAGACCCTCTGAATAGCAGGAAATGATGAAAACTACTGACAAAGGTAAGGAAACCACCAATAAGGCTAATGGAAACCAAGACACTGCATGAATCCCAAAGTGTGAATAGATGTCTTGTCATCGAACAGAAGGGAAACCACCCAGTCAATGACCAATGATGAAGTGTCGATTGTTAGGTTCAAGGTGACCTACCAATGATGAAAGTAGGGCCAGGGTGGATAATAAGACCATATTATCATGTGATTCTAAGACTAACTGAGGGTATGGCCGACATGCAAAGTCAATATTTCTGATGAGTGGCTGATGCAGGTTGATAGACATCCTTTGAACAAGAGCATGAGACATGGTGGACTCCGACAACATAGACTCAATGATGTGACTATTAGATGCAAGAGGCATCAATAATGTTCTCTATAGGGACTGGAAGAGTAACCAGTCGGTAGAGAAAACTTTGTAACTAGATCAGCTTCCTACAACCATGCTAAACCCAAAATTATGATGATGCAAGGACTCAATAACTTTGTTCTCTATTAAAATGAGACATGACTACTGCCAATTAGAATATAGTACTCCCTTCTCGCCTGTCGTTTTTTGTTTTTGCATAAAAAATGAAAGCTATGATACAGAGGAGGGAATGAGTGTCGCGAGTAAGAAAAAATAGTTTCAACAATGGAACATACCTATGCTCAATGCAGGGGAATGCATGTAGGATATGGACACTCGCGGTGATGTTCCCTCCAGGGTATAGGGTGTCAAATTGTGAAGGATATAAGCAAGGCTTTGCTTGGTTGAGGATGCAAAAAATTCTTAGGAAACGGTTTATAATGCAAAGCGAGAACCAGTTAAAGGCTCAATACTACAAGCGAGGGCATGAGATGCAATCACAACTTAATGCCAAAAAATGTCCTTTTTTATGTCTTTGAGTATACTTGGTGTGAAAAGGGGTAAACTTGTGCCAAATAGAGGTCTTTTCGAATCTAATTTACGAGTGTGAAAAAGACAAGTTCACTTGACAATCTTTTCTATTTTTTATAACGAGTCGGAAACGATCTTAACTAAGACTCATGACCTTTCAAACACAATTGTAATGAGTGTAAAAGGGACAAATCACTCGGCAATCTTTTCATTTTTTTACACGAGTCAGAAAAGAGCTTAATTAAGACTCGTTTTTGGGAGTCCCAGGGTAATAAGGCTGCATATGTATGAATGAGATTTGAGGTTCATCATAAAGTCATGTATCAAATTATAATGGACTCCCGATCCTAAGGAAAAAACTAGGCATGGGCACCAAATGACAAAGAGGATCTAACTAGGGTACCCATGTTTGGTAAGTCTCTACCATTTATTAACGATGCTACTTATAGCAGATGGAGAGTTATGTTTCGCAATAAATGGGTTCGTACCTAAGGCGTAAAAAGTGGTATTCAGAGGATAATGCAAAATGAACGATGGAATAAATACCTATCCTATATGCTATGTTATGAAAATACCTACCTGAGGAGATGAATGGCCAACCATGACATTTAAATCTGCAAGAAAACTGATTCAAAACTACAAAACTAGCTTAAAATCATTCTTGAATTAGTCCATTAGGTTGAAAAATAGCATGAAACTATATAAAGTGGGTAAAAATAATTTATAAATAGTAGTAAAATAAAAAATTACTGTATCATTTTGATTTTTACCCAAATAGTGCAATTTGGACCAAAAACACCTCCAGGATTCAAACGGAGATTACAGGAGAATCAGGTAATGAAATCATGAACTGTCTAGATTAGGTAACTCTTCATCTCATCCTCTTCAAATTTAGTGGATTACATTTTTGAATTAGGTTCCCATTTTTTAATTTTTGAGGGCGCAAATTAGGATTTTCGGTATACGTGGGTTTCCTTGTGTAGGTTGCGTGCACGACTAGGTATATGCCCCTGTTGACCATAGGGAGCATGTATTGAGCCATACGTTCGAATGTGGGCAAGTAATTCATGTATATGTACGCAATTAGAAAAAAAGAGGGGTCTTTAACTGAAAATTGATTTGTTTTTTGCAGGATGGTCTTGGAATGGAGAGAGAGAAAGCATGAGGAGGTAGATGCATCTGTGAATTGGGATTTGGTGGCTCAAGAGGCTTTAAAAAGATGTGGTTTGTAAAAGTTTTTGGCTTTCAAAGGAATGAGGGCCCAAGTGAGGTTGTTGGAAATGTTGGTGAGTTATTGGGATCCTCATAGCGAGAGATTTATCCTTGATGGACAACCATTAAGGATCAAAGTAGAGGACATCTACTTCTTAACTGGTCTATCATGCTGAGGAGAGGTTGTGGACCTCAAGTCATGTAGAGAAGGGAGTGGGATGAAGGTCGAGGAGTATATCGAAGCCCACTATGTAGCAGGGACTCCCATGGTAGTAAGTCAAATACCCATCCGGGAAATAAGTAACCTCACTTTGAATATCATTGTGCTCGTTCTTACCAAGATCATAGGTTCAGCCTCATTGCATCAAGCATCAAGACTGCTTATGTTTTATGCAGTGGAGTGTGTGAGACCCACTGTCTATGATTGGTGTACCTCATTGCTGACCAATATCAAAGGTCAATTGATAGAGTGAAAACAAGGGGGTAAGTGAAACTTCGGGTTTGCCTCTATTCTTTGCAGCTTCTTTTTTGAGTGGGTTCTAGGTCTAGGACCTAGAGTGGAGATCCTTCCTAGGGGACCACATGATACAACTATGGCGCGATGGATTGAAGCCATCAAATGACAAGGGGGAGGTAGGGTGTTGACACCCTACAATGATGAATTTTTCTTTTGGTGGCAGAGACAAATCATTTCTCTGGACAACTATCCCTATATGGGGATCAATTTCAGAGGAGATCTAGATATGTCACTTCCACCAGGGGTTGCCTATGGCGCCACAGGTAAAACGTTTTTACATATTTCATTTTTTTCTATTTTTGTATTTAAGGAAGAAAAATATTTTTGTATGGTGTTTGAATATTAACTAGATACATGTGTAATCGTAGACATGGGTCCACAGAGACCAGAGGGATTCCTTCGACATAGACGGAGGAACCGGGGATATGAGGCGGTGGGAGGAGAAGCGAAGAGGGTCTTACAGAACATGCATGGTAACCTGTCTTGTTTGACACAGAGGATTCCTATGGTTCAGGTAGAGGATCTACCTGAAGCCATGCAATGACAAGTGGTTGGTGTACTTAGAGCATGGGTATGAATCTTCCGACGTCTCTCAAATGTCGTGGTTTTCTATCATGATGGACATCCGATGCCATGGGCGTAGATATATTGGGATATGTATATCGGATGTATATGTATTTTGATGGTTTTAGCCCCAATTTTTGTAATACAAACACCATATTTTTTGAAATATATAAAAGGGATCTTCAACTTTACCTATATCTTATAATGTGTACATTGAGTTAATGTTTTTCCTTGCTTTATTAATGTGACAAATGCCAATCTAAAACGTAGTTAGCGTAGGCATCGGATACATGATTAGAACTCCTAGGAATGTGATAATATGTAATAAAATCAAATTGTCGTTCTAAAATACGTACCCGTAGGAATCGATGGAGTAAAGTAGGATCACGCACACAGTAATGACCTTTCAACTGACATACTACTAACTGGGAATCTAGGCAAACTTCTAAAGAGTGAATACCATGCGAGATAGCATCGCATAATATTTCTATGACGACATTATATTCAGCCACGTTATTCATGTATGGCCCTATGCATGCACCACCTGAAGATACTAGCAGACCCTCAGGTGAGTAAACCACCCAAGTGGCAGAAGCCAAGTTTCATGTATGACGACTGGATCCGTTTACGAATCCTAGGTAGACCAAAGACTCCATTGACATTTGCCAACAAAGGGAAAATGTGACAAGCAAACTAAAGATAAAAGAAAAGGGAAAATAAATGTATATACACTAAATTTACATTAGTATACAAAGAGTTTCGCCCAAGCCTAGGGCTCAAGTGTAGTATCTTTTCAAGTAGATCCCATTTATGGGCTCGGCCAACTTATTCCCTTCATAATATTCCAACTCATAGGATCCTTTTTCTAGGACCTGTCGCACGATGTCAGGACCGTGCCACATGGGTTTAAACTTTCCTTCCCCTAGAGGTTCTTTGGATTGATCATACATGAGGACCAAGTCACCCTCAGCATACAATCGAGGACAGACAGACTTATCGTACTGAACCTTAACACATTTCTTGTTTTCCTCGATAGCCGTAAAGGCATCTCGATGTTGCTCGTCAAGACTCTCTAGGTGCACAAGGCATCGCTCTAAATCTGAAGTGTCAAGTAGGAGCTCAAATGCCAACTTGAGAGAAGGGATTTTTCATTCAATGGAAAGGATCGACTCTACACCGTGCAATAATTGAAAAGGGGAAAAACCGGTGGCAATCTTAACTGAGGTTCGGTATGACCGAAGTGCGGGATATAGCATGATGTGCCAATTGGAGTTGCTCCGACTGGCAATTTTTTGAAAAATGGTCTTAAGAGACTTGTTGATGGCCTCTACTTGTCCATTTGCCTAGGGGTAATAAGGGGATGAATGACCATGTCTAAACCCTAGCTTAGATGCTAGTTCTACCATCATTTCATTCTGAAAGTGACTGCCATGGTTAGTGACAATATCACTCAGGATACCAAACTGGGCAATAATTTGGTTGAACACAAAGAAGGCTGCAGTATTCCCATCGGATTTTACAGTAGGCATGGCCTCGGCCCACTTAGTGAAGTAGTCGAAGACCATGATAATATGTGGGTGTCCCCCAGCCGAAGTTGGGTTGCAATCAACGAAATCTACCCCCCACTTGGTGAAGGGACTGATGGTTATGACTAGGTGAAGAGGGGCTGGATGCGAGGGAATTTTTCGAGTGAACACTTGGAAGGGGTGAAAATTCTTAACCACTTTGATACAATCTTTAAAGATAGTGAGCCAGAAATAACTGGCTCACAGGATTTTTTGGGCTGTCGCAAGCCCAGATAGGTGACCACCACAAGCACCTTTGTGGAAATTGTTTAGGATGGACTCGACATCCTCATGAGTTAAGCAATGATGCAATATATTATCTATTCCTCGGTGATATAAAGTGTCACCGATGATGGTATACTTTTTGGCTTGATACCTAATATGTCGTCAATAATCTCGCGAGAGATGTTGAGTGAACTTCAATGTTTGAAGATATAAAACAATGTCTCCATACCAAAGGTCGGATGATGAGACAAGGAATATGTGTTCTTCTACAATCGAATCAACATGAATAATATGCTCATCTAATCGTGGAAAATCAGATATTAGCTCCACAAAAACAAGTGATTTCTTGGACTTAGCCGAGGCGAAGTCAAGGTAAAATTATTGTAAGATGACAATTCATTTATTATATTTCCCACCTATGATATGCCTGGTGAGGACGTATTGAAAGGCATTGACATCAACAACCACGGTGGTCTTCCAAAGCAATAAATAGTGACATAAACGTTGGACTGCATGAACGGCAACCAAAGATAACTTTTCAACATGAGAGTAATTAAGCTCAAGGCCGACTATATTTCAAATAAGATAGTAGATGACATGCTCATGGAGCTCATCATCCTCCTGAATTAGAACCATACCAATCGTCTCAGCAGACGCGACAATATACAACAAGTAATCTCTACTATAATCAGGGGATTTCAGCAGAGGGGCCAATACCAAGGATTTCTTCAAAGTGTTGAAAGATTCCTGGGCTCGCTCATCCCAGATAAAAGGAGTGTCTTTCTTCAAGAGGCACATGAAAACTTTAGTGATATTGGAATAGTTCACTATGAAATGACATATAAAGTTATCTTTCCCCTATAAACCTTGAATTTGTCTAATTGTGCATGAGGGAGGCAACTGAAGTATTGCCTCCACCTTAAAAGGATATACCATGATCATGGTCTCAGAAACTAAAAATCCTAAGAGACAACCAGACTTAATGTAGAAGATGCATTTATGAGGGTTTAATCAGATTCTATAGTAACAAAATCGTTCAAAAACTAGCTGAAGGTGTATAACATGATCCACTCTCTTGCGAGAGTGAGTAGCAAGATCATCAAGGTAGGCTTCGACTATGTGCTTGAGATCATGAAAAGAGAAAGTCATGGCATGTTGGAAGGTTGCTCCAACGTTTTTAAGGCCGAAAGGCATTTTTCGGTATGAAAAAGTACCCCAAGGACATATAAATGTCGTCTTGTGTTGGTCCTCAAGTTTGATCTAGATTTGGTTATATCCCAAAAATTCGTCCATAAAAGAAAATATCTTGCTTCCTGCGCACTCATCGAGAATCTGATCAATGAAAGGCATGGGGAAGTTATCTTTAGGGCAGGCCTTTTTCAGGTTGTGAAATTCCATACACACACGGATGGTTCCTTGCTTTTTATTCACGGGAACAGGGTTGGATACCCATTCGGTCAAGGGAACTGGGTAGATGAAGCTAGCATTAAGTAGCTTCTCCACCTTTACCTTAATGGTGGGGTCCTTCCTAGGATTTACAGCTCTAACACATTTTCAAACATGTTTAGCATCCTGATAAGTCCTAATCTCATGATCGACAATACGGGGGTCGATCCCTGGCATCTCTTCGTATAACCAAGCGAATACATATTGAAATTATTTGAAGAGTTTGGTGTAGATCAAAATTTCTTCTGGAAAACAATCTGCACCTATATTTACGTTCTCAATCTTTCCATGGGTACGAGAGATATCGATCGAGATGGTAGGATAAATACTCACCATATTTCCCTCAACATAAATGTTGCGCGTATCAAGTGGGACTATGGCATGACCAACTACCTCACTGAAGGTAGAACGAAAATCAATTTTCTCGATTCTTTTGAGACCTCGGAGAAAATAAGATCGATGATGCATATCATCCCAAGGTCTCTCGAAACCATTCATGTCTTCTAGGATGACTTCGTCTGAAGAAAAAGTCTCATCTAGGTGGCCCATACAGGCTTAAGAACAGGATCCTCCTCGTCCGTCGGCGAGGTAACAAGATCGGGATCGACAGAAGAGTCAAGAACAACTTGATACACAATCTTCGTTGTCGATAGTGGCATAGCCATGCCAACGTGCAATGGTCCTTCACCCGATGAAGTCATGGAAGTTAGGGTCCATGGATCACTAAAATAGGACGTGCGGAAAGGTATGGACCTCTCGGTTGAGGCATACCTACTATAAATGGCGTAAACGTGGTGAATCAGTGACTAGAAGTTGAAGGTACCCTTGAGGGAAGAATACATTCAAACGTCGATATTCTCAGTTGTCGGCTGAGAATTGTCGATCACAGGGATCGACGATCCAACATATGCTTTAGGAATAGAGTATGCAAAGGATAACTGGTCAATAGTCACGATCTCCCCTTGATGAGGAAAATAAATTATATGAAAAACGGACGATACGACAACAACCATAGAATAGGTCCAATTGCGACCTAGTAACAGATTATAATTGAGAGGCGCATCAACTACCTCTACTTCCACCTCTACTATCTTCCCACCGAACAAGACTGGAAAGGCAAGGAGAATACCATGACGGCGAAAGGAATGACCATCAAATGCAGTCAACATGTTCGACGACTTGGAAAGGGTCGGAGAACCGAGAGCTTTCCAATAGACCAAGGACATCATGGAGGTGGCATCATCTTCATCAACGACTGCTCGTTTGATAGTATACTTGGAATACTCCACGTGGATTTGGAAAGCCACATGATAGGGTAAGGGAGGATTCACATCCGTGACATCAAACTTGATGAGTTTCGAGTCACTAGGCTCTAGAGATCCTAAGGTAGAGAGCAAGGCATTCCTTTTTGATGGACACATCTGGAGTACCTTCAAAGCCGACATCGAACAAGGTTTTTGGCCCAAATCCTCAACAATGGAGTAGTTCTAGGTGGCTCTAGCATTAGGATTGTGGGTAGAGCGCTTGAGTAATCCTTTCATAATACGATGAGGTAGCTATGGTTTATGAATATGTAATTTTGTCTCTGGAGGGGGAGGAAGAGCTTCGAGGCTGGTACTAGACTTTGAAGAGCTATAATCTCGAGAATGGTTGGCTACATCGATTTTTGCATTGAACATATTGATACAAACACGGTTTTTATCTTGCGACGGTGGGTTTTGACCTCCACCGGGCACATTTCTGGCGTTCGAAGAGCTCGAGGCTAAGTCCTGATTGTGTGGGAATGGATTCATCAACACAGCGGGTGGTAGGTTTAAAAGTCTCGCATCCTCTGCGAGTTTGGGGCATAAATGTGTAAGGTGGTCATCGGTACAAAGTTTACAAGGAAAATTCACCTTACGTTTCTCTTTCTTGCCATCTCGAGCATTATCATTTTTCTTCCCATTATTATCTTTGTCCTTGGGTTTATTATTATTCTTCCCACCCTTATGATTATTTCAACCTTTCCTTTTATTCCCATCTGATTGCTGGTCACCAGTTGGGTTCTTCGTCGATTGCAAAGAATGTACATCCGTCGACTGGGTGGGTTTGGAGGATCCTAGAGAAGCTAACCCTTTGACAGACTTCATTGCTGAGTCTGCAGGCTTTACATTGGTGGACCCTATGATGCCATCAGCATGAGGTCCTAGATTATGTCTAGGATCTTGATTTGGCCGCGGTGCATCTGAAAGAAGGGGATATAACATCCGAGACTAAGCATATATTAAATCTAATTATTGGGCTCTGAATATATCTTCTTCCTCGCTGAAGACCCGAGAAGTAGCAACATCCTTTGAGATAGGAGCATGCAAAGACTTTAGGAACCATTTTAAAAGAAAGGCCAGGGGTATAGGAGTCTTAATCAACAGTTTCCGCCTACTCCATTCCTGGATATGGTCCTAGATGTGAGTGGCGATACCCTCGTGTAAAGTATACAAAACTTCAAGGACAACATCATAACAAATGGGTAGTTGAAAGTGGTTGAGAAAGGCTAGCACCAACTGATGAAATGACCCATATGTCCCCCTAGGTAGCTCAATGTACCACTTCCCCCAGTAGCATCGTAACGAATGGTTAGTTGAATGTTCTGATAAGGGTTATGAAGATTTCCCCCAGCCAGATTAGATCTGAGCTGGGGGTTTTGAAAATTTCCCCCAACCGGATTGGATCTAGGTTGGGGGTTGCCCAAAGTGTAAGACTGGCCTCCTCTAGGTGGGAACCCATAGGATTGAAGTGGATTCGTCATGCCAAAATTATTGGTCGTAATCGACACTAAGGGGGTAGGGATGTAGGGCAAAACTTGTTCGCCAGCTGGGTTGTTCCATCCAGCTGTAGAAGGATTGGACCCGGGGTTAAGAAAAGGGACACTTCCTAAGTTAGGATTCTCTTTGGGAATATGAGAACCACCAAACGAGAAAGGAGTGTAAGGATGTGTAGTGCCCCCAAGCCCAAAGCTAGTGTTAGGGCCAATAGCTGGGTTTGCAGTCGAAAACTGTGACTTGAAGTTAGGCATACCATAATAAAATGGACTAGAAGCCATAGGGATGGAGTGAACATTGTAACCTAGTGAGTCTCCTAAACCCCCAAAAGGGTTTGAGGCAAGAGAAGGTCGAGCCATCGTACTGGTATAAGCCTTGAACCCTACAATTGTAGTGGTTGTAGGAGTCGAAGGGGTGCCGTTAATTATAGTGGGTATGGGAGTCGAAGAACTCCCAGTGTTTTGAATATTGGGCTCAATACTCTTCCTTGTGTAACCACAAGTCTGAAAGGCGGATGTGTGTGTACCACTCCTGATAACTCTACACCTTTTAGAAGGAAAGAACTCGAAAACCGGTGGTAACTGTAATAATCAATGGGACCGACGAGGAAGTTGGTTCGACTCCATGACGACTTATGACTCTACAAAATAAAAATATATTATAAGGCCAACTAGTAGTCAAAGAACATACCAAAACTTCTAACGACCAATATGCATGCAAACGGGTTAAAGTTGTTGAGTGGCCTCCCTCACTAAAGAAGGTATGTCTCATCCAAGAGGGACCTGAGACTCCCCACTAAAGTTTGGAGGTAACAAAATCAGTTATAGGGGCCCTCATCGGCTTAACAACCAGTCAGTCAGATCCCCCCAGAGAGGTAATCCTCCATAAAGGTTGTGTGTTGTCTGACCCCTATCTGACCTAGGGTACAAGCAGAATAACCCCTGCAAGTAACCTATGAGATACCTAAGTCATGCAATTAATAAACCATTGTATAACTGATGCACAGGCAAGAAATCATAAGTCCCGATCACCGTATGGGTAGGGTAGAAAATCCTAAAACCTTGGAAGCACCTCCTCTCACAGAGGTATGGGTACTAGCAAGATCCCCAAATACGAATAAATCCACAAAAATATCTCTGACATTATGTGAGTATCCAGGGGTTATCCCTTCAACTGACTTCATGTGACCTAGTGATTAACTCTAGTGTGAGCAAAGCCTCCTGATATTACAAATTATACAATGGACTTCTCAACTCCCTATCTCAGACACATATGTTGATTTAATTTCCTTGGAGAAGTTTACTCACAAAATCCTATTCCAAGGCACTAAATCCTAGACTAGTTTGTGCGCCCTAAAAAATAAAATTGTGACTAATCAATTTTAGTTTAAAGCGTAAATTGTATTGGTCGTGATTACTCAAAAATGTATGGAAACGAAACTCATGATGTTTTGAATCTGCAAGAAAATGGATATGAATATAATGCAAAGTCTATCTTTAACTCTTCAATGAATGATATGCTAATAAAAGCAGTGCAATTTTCAATTTCAACTCTGTAATTCAGAAGTAAAATGCAATATTTCGCTAAATGAACTAAGCTAATGATAAAGGCTCAAAGACAAAAATGTTAACCAATGAAAAATGGCATATTTTTTGTATTTTCAAATAAAGAGAAAATGCATGGAATGTAAAGCAACCTAATATCTAAATTCTACTGTGTATAAATGAAATAACTCAAGTAGAATATCAAACAGCCAAGCAAACAACCTAGGGTTCAAGGACAATAAGGATGAAAAACAAAGAGAAAGACTACGCCCAAAAATTCAACTCCCAACAGGTTTCCTGTCAACCTAGAGAAACTCAACAGGAACTACAGAGGTCTAAGAAGGCTCAACAATCCTCAAAACTCACCCAACAATCACTAAACCAAGCAAACAAGCAAAGGGAAGTGGTATACGCGACTGTTCAGGAGAACAAAGCATATATACGCATCATGAAGTAATACAACAAGCATGTATACGCGAGTGTCTGGGAAAAAGGAGCATATATGATTTAAAACAAGGCCAGGAAAAGGCAAGAAGGCTGAAAAATCAGACCCAGAGTGAATAGAATCTATCAAGTACTGATACGACAAGAAACATAAAGGAAAAACAGAAATGCAGGAAGAAAAAGTACTTCAACCCTTAGATGTAAGATCTCTCCCCAATGGAGTCGCCAATTTTGTTACAAGGGAAAAACTCTATATGGCCAAGGGTAAACCACAACAGATAGGTATGACTGCAGAAATCAACTCAATTCCAACATATGCTATATAAACTAATGTGCAAGATAAGAAAGAGGCCTACCTCGATCCAATGTTTGATGGTGTTCCACCATTGAGCACTTCGAACCAAATCTTTATACCTGCAATAAGTTCTTAACAAATGAGCAGAGAAAGTATATAGTGATGATATAAAGGGTTAGCACATTAGATATCATAATCCATCAATAAACATTACAAACATGCCCATGGATAGTAATCATACATTTTAAATATACCAATAGGACGGAAAAGGATTATTTCTATTAATAATTGATCACTAGAAGTGACAACATTACAGACTTTTGTGTCGGCATGGTTCAAAACCAAGTTCATTCCAATTCGGCCTCCACCACTTCAATCCTCCACTAGAGGCAAGCTCACAAGAGAGAGTTAGTGAGGTTCTCTCAACAATAGGGAAAGATCTTGGGGGCTAAACACTATGTTCAGACTTGAGGGACAAAGGGATGAAGACTCAATATGAAGTAATTTCTCCAGAGTAACTTTTCTCTCAAAGTTGAATGCTTTCTCCTCTTTTCCATAGCCCGAAATTGTGCTTTTATAGCCTTCAGAATGCAACTGAAGGGCTGAGTCGGAATGTTTCCAGTGTGTGGAAGGCCAAGGATCAGAGATCTTTTGTCGTGACATGGAAACCCAACTTCATTTTGTATTTTTTGGCACAAATCCCAATGTACGTGGGTTGTAGTGGAGTAGCCAGCATATACGCATCTTGCATAACTGATAGGGAGCGTATATGTGGAAAAATGTATATTTTTTGGCTCTGGCTTCATCAAAAAGGGATGACAAGTCTGCATAGGGAAATGGAAAAAGGCCCTCTGTGTAAGATAGCAATGGTGAGGCTATTCTTGCTATAACAGTGATCCCACTGTCAATTATCACCTTGCATACTTTGTCTTTAGTCTTGCAAGCTATTTTGAAGAGATTATTCCTCTACACTGGCATTTCAACTTTTGCCTCTGGTTTCAATAGAAATTTCCTCAACATCAGGGATATTCCATCCTCTGCTCCTTCTGCTTCAACATCTCTTCTATGTGCTTCTGAAATGTGAGCTTCACCTCCTCATTCTTTCTTTTTCTCGGGACATTCCCAAGACATGTGTCCTATCTTTCCACGGGCATAGCATCTTACTTCTCCTCCTCCTCTTCTTCCTCTTCCTCTATAATAACTTCTTCCCCCACCCTGTCTTCCTCGAGAATTTTCTCCTCTTTCCGAGTGACTGTGTGGTTTTTCATCCTCGTCCTTAGACATATGTGCCTTGTCATGGGTAACTCCCTTACCTCTAGTTGGGGCTGGGCCTTTTCCTCTTCCTCGTTGGATTTCCTTCCTAGCCAACTTCTCCTCTACCTTCAGTGCAAACTGATAAGCATCCTCCACCATCTTTACTGACATCATGTTGAGCTCATCCTGGATTTCATATCTCAGGTTATTTATATATATGGAAACCTTTTATTCATCTCTCTCCCTTTTTCCAGTTTTGATGTTCAGCCTATATAACTCCTATGTGTACTCCTTAACTGTCATCCCTTTCTATCTTAGGTTCTACATCTTCCTGAACAAATTGATCTGATAATATTTGGGCATGAACTTAGCCTTTATCTTAGCTACCATTCTGTACCAATTCCATATCTTTTGTTTACCTTGGCTCCTCCTCTCAACTTGCAGTTCATCCCACCACAGTGTTGCATCTCCTTTGAGCCAGGTGACAACACGTTCCACCTTTCTCTCTTCATCGACATCTTGATAGTCGAAATGTTTTTCCATGGATCTTATCCAATCCAAAAGCTCTTCAGCATCTAAATTTCCTTCATACATTGGCACCTCTATCTTATCTCTACCTCCCAATCTAACAACTTCTCTCAACAAGCGTTCTTCAGCGACATCCTCTCCTGCAGCTTCTTTGACTTCTACTACTTCACTCTCTGCATCATTGATGTCTCCAGTATCAGGTTCTCATATTCGCATTGCCTCCATCACCTCTTATCTTGCATGAAGTTCTCGCATCTCCCTTTCTACATCTCGATTGGCTAAAGGTGCTTTCTCTCGTCTCCTTGGTGGCATTGTGTTGACTGTCCATCACACACAGAGTACAACTTATAGTTCTTCTGTCTCCTCTCCTTTGCCAGTTTTCTACAAGAAAAACTTTAGCTCTGATACCACTTGATGCAAATCCCCCTTCTCTCCTAAGGGCTACGTGTCCTCCCGGTCTAGGATCGATCAAGAAACTGAGTTTGATTGACTCTACAGGTTTATGATAGACCCCAAACCCACTTACACAGGTCCTTTCTCCAAACGCGCAAGTCGTATGAGCGTTGTGGGCTCTCTCCTAAGTGTTTTTCAACTTCCACCCCAACTAAGCGCTAGCTCTTCTCTCGCTAAGCCTCTTCCTTCTTATGACCACGACTATGACCACTCGCCTAACTCAAAATTTGTTCAAAGATTTTGTGTATCGGGTCTTTGCATGTGAGTCAACCTGAATCTCTCGACCTTTGAAATACCAAAACGATCCTAGTGCATGCTAGCCCCTCTATTTTCCTTCATCGATGTGACCCTTCGTTATGACCGTGGGCCAAAACTTCCGAGCGCGTTGTGATTTCACGTATTGGGGACTCCCGATGGGATTCACCTCCATCCTCCCGAGGTCCGAACTCTTGATATCCCCCTAGGAAACCAACAGTCTAGATCTCTTATTTATTTGATGGCTCAGATCAAATCGTGAACTTGGATTTCGCGAGTTTCTAGAACTCCTACTTTCGATATCCCGAGTTGTGAACTCCCAACAAGACTAGATCTACAGTCCAACTCCCTCCTCTGATCAAAGACTATGATCCAATCATGATTTTGCGATTCACGAGTTCTTATAACTTTGTCTTTGACTTCCCTGAGTCACGAGTTAGCGAAACGCTCATCTCTTGCCACGTTTCCCCCTTTATGGATGGTTCTGATGATTTCGTAATTTTGTAACCCCTCTCCTCCTGTGTACTCTCAAATATTATCGTTAGTGCACTTTAACTTGATGGAGCGGCTACAGTTTCTCTGTGCTCAGACCGAACGACTGAGATCTTTCCTCCTCCACGCTTTCTCCTAGTTGTCTGGACACTGATCGGATGGTCTAGATCTTTCCCCTTGAGTTTACGCTTTCTTCAGACTTAGAATATTTTCAAAGGATTCAAAGGCCTCAACCTTTTCCCATCCTGCGAGTCTATTTCTTGGATCTCTTTAACACTTATGAAAAGCGTTATTCCTTCTGAGCTTGGTCTCGTAAAGATTTTGACTTCCCGTACATTCCTTGTATTTCAAGGATTTCGATAAATCAGATCCAAATGATTTCTCTTAGAGAAATTCCTCGCTCCCTCCTAGAATCCTCCTTTTCTTGTTCTTCGACTTCTTGCAAATTCCCTTAGACACTTAGTCAAATCTCGTATATGTGCACTCCTTGCACCAGATCTTTATGAAGTTCAAATTCCCTCCTAGATCATATATGTGCACGCCTTGCACAAGTCTCTTTGCACTCCTTACAAAGGGAAAGTTTTGTTCTATCTCTTCTGAGCTTCGGAACCGAAACATATTTCGTCAACACACTCCTTGCGTTCTGTGTGCACACCTTACACCACTTCAATAGAAGAGGAACAATTGAAACTTATCCTAACATTCACAGTTCCTTAAACTCATAATGAAATTAGTTCATTCATTCATGAAAAAACAATAACAGAGAATTGTAAAACAATGTCCACACCATGAATTGGCTACAACTATAATCAAAACAAAATCTGAAAAACTCAGAAATATCCTACCAACCTGTAGCTATCTAACTTGCATATATCTACCCTGCAGCCAGCCTCATTTGGGCATACAAAACCTCTATTTATCTCAAAGGGCTCTTAGGGTTTCCCTTGGCTACTTGTCTACTCTAAAACTTAACCTAATGATTATCGTACAAATTCCTAGATGATGATAGGTCTTGCTCCGCGTGCTTTCCAACGATTCTCTTGCATCACCTCCCACTCACTTTTCCCTGAAGTGATTTTCTTCTGAAGTAAACGAATATTTTCCACGTGTCCATCTCTTCGCAACTTCACAAAAATTTCCTTTTTCTCCACGCAAATCTTCTGGAGATTTATCTTCCAGACTCTCTGATCTGCTGCCACATATACTCCTTGATACTGATGGCTAGGATTTCTTCGCGGCTTTGGGACTTCGGTGATCCCCACTCTTTAAACACTTCTAAACCTTTGAATAAACAAAGTGCCAATGGACTCTATGCCTATCCTCCATGAAACTTCCCTAGATATCATGATCTAGAAAGCTCTTAATTCCTCTGAATGGATGTTTCTCTTTGATTGGGGAATTTTCAATGGGCTCCTCCCTACTAAATATTTTTCACCTGCTATCTCTTCTAAGCTTGTTCCTCCTTGAACAATTTAAATCCTTGGAATGAATTCTTCGACACTTAGTCTAATTTTGACTCTGTGCAGACCTTGCAATGGGTCTTCTTCCAACTTAACCCTTGATGAGAGAATGTGCAATTGTTGCAAGAGTTCTTACATGACTCAATTTTTCCTCCTTCACAATATGACTCTGAGTGTGTTCTACCTACACACACCTTGCGAGGTCTTCTGCACTCTTTGCAAATAAAACTTCAAGTTATCTCTCCTGATATTCTAAGTCACAACAGACTCTGTCAACGCACACCTTGTAGACACTTATGCACTCCTTGCATACAAAAGCTTCATGTTATCTCTTATGAGCTTCTGAGTCGAACTAGACTCTATTAACGCACTCCTTATAGAAAATATGCACTCCTTGCATAAGATCATGAAGAGAAACAATTGAAACTTATCTAAACCCTCACAGATTCATACATTCAACCATGTAAACGCATTCATAGCACAAGAATGAGTAATAACAGAAACCTACCATTCATTCAGATAGAAATAGTAACAACAACACCAAACATTTGGATCAACACTTCTCTGTTATATTCATTCAAATTATATGTACATGGGCTCATACAACTCTAATAAGCTTCAACAGATCAACAAAAACAACTTCAAATAAATTTCAACAGCCTCATTTGGGCATACAATACATTTATTTATACAAAACAAGCTCATAGATGTTTTCCCTCCGATTACCTTAGTCCTATCCTATCAAATTAAAAGCTTTCAACTACTAAGGCTTATTACAATAAATGATCGGTACAGACAGATAAGAGCGAATGCTTCATATTTATACTGTAGCTAGCTACATTAAAGAAAATACAATCTCCATCGATCTCACGCGATGGTTCAGCCTCAAAAAATTTAAGATCTTCTTTAATTACAATCTTTTCAGATATTACGTGACATTCCATCTTTCAAATTTAAAAAACACTTCAAAATGCGTGCTAGGGATCTGAGTTGTCCTCCACTTGTACTTTGATGATGATGCTCCTGCATCACACTTCCTATACAAAGAGAAAATGTGGGATTTGGAATTGTCTAAGGTACTCAGGATTATGGTGAGAATGAGTATACTTTTGGGTCAAATCAATTATTAAGGAACAAGTGTACACTTGGGTTTCAAAATTTAAGTGATGGAAAACATGGTTAATTATCCACAAACCTTCAACATGGTATCAGAGCTCGTTTTTGGCTTCAAAGGGACACCTTTGTTGTTGAGGGTTTGGCTCGGTCTTGATAGATCAAGTTTATCTTGGGTCTGTGATAAACCTGGGTTTAGTGGGAGATTTTGCAGTGGAGATTCGAGTAAAGAAAGAGGAATGGCAAGCTCATATAGAATCAAGATAGAGAAGTTCAACGGTAAAAACTTTGAGCTATGGAAGCTCAAGATGGAGGACCTTCTTGTAGACAAAGAACAATGGATCGTTGTGGATCCTGGTACACAGCCTACTGGTACACCATCTACAAGCACACAGG
>ML783702.1:876425-902779 GCA_009831015.1 Picea engelmannii
GTCATGTGGGCCCCGTTTGGGTAAGTTGGTGCATCAACTTCCCGGGGTCGTAACTTTTGCATACGATCTCCGTTTTAGGCGTGTGATAGCTCGTTGGAAAGGTATCGTCGAGGAGATTCATTTTGGGGCCTCAATTATGCCTTGGGCTATCATTGAGAACCTCTATCTTGTAAAAACTTCATTTAGGCCCTCAAAATGGCCCCGGAAGTGAAAACCTGCTAAAAATAGTAAATTGCCAAAATGGCCAGAAAACTGTTTTGAGCCATTTGGAAAAGGTGGGTGGCCTCCGATATCCACCTGGATCACACTTGGGAGTCACGAAGATGAGGGAGGACCTTAAACCCTTATTCTTCTAGAAGGGAATGAAGGCATACATAGTTAACTATGTGGCCAGATGTCTAGAATGTCAGCAGGTAAAGGCTGAACATAGACATCCAGCAGGATTACTACAGGCACATGCTATTCCAGAATCAAAATGGGAGGTTATTTCGATGGATTTCATTGTTGGATTGCCACAGACAACAAGGAGACACGACTCGATTTTTGTGGTAGTCGACACTCTAACGAAGAGTTCTCATTTATTCATGTGCGTATGATGCATTAGGCACCTGACATAGCTAGAGTTTTCATCAGTGACATTGTGAGGCTGCATGGCATACCTAAGAGGATTATATCCAATCGAGGACCGGTGTTTGCTGGACGATTTTGGACAAGTTTGCAAGAGGCCTTGGGAACCCAACTTAACTTTAGTACTATGTATCACCCGAAGACTGATGGGTAGACCGAACGAATGAACTAGACCTTGGAATACATGTTGTGCATGTACATGATAGACCAACAGAAGCGTTGGGAAGAATTCTTACCACTGGTAGAATTCACTTATCACAACAATTACCAAAGCACCATTAAGATGGCGCCCTTCGAGTTTCTTTATGGGCAACCATGTCGAATTCCTTTGAGTGGGATCGGCTTGAGGATAAGGTCTTGGTGGGACTGGAAGCGATCCAAGAGATGGAAGATTAAATACAAACTATAAGAAAAAGGAACAAGGAAGCGCATGATCGATAGAAGATTTATGTTAATGCACGTCGTGTCGACCATAGTTATGATGTGGCGATCGAGTACTTTTGCAGCTAAAACCACATAAGAGTTCGATCAAGTTTGGAAAAGGGGATAAACTATCTCCTAGGTTCATGGGATACTACGAGATTGTGGAAAAGAGAGGCCCGTGGCCTAATGACTAGCCTTGCCTGATTCTTGAGGTGTATGCATGATGTCTTTCACGTCTCTATTGAGACATTATTATTAGTGATCCTACACATTTTTTGACTTGATCACCTTGCGAGTGTCGGATGAGGGTATGCTCACGGCTGAGTCGATCCACATCATGGATCATCGCATTTGATAGCTATGACGTCGAACATTAGATGAGGTCAAGGTCTAGTGGGACAACTATAGTCCGCACCCGACGACCTCAAAGGACGCATATGATATGCACCAACAGTTTCCATTTTTTTTGGATAGATAGACTTATGATACTATGATACACATTATTTTAGCACTTATATACTGTGAAACTTCAGGATGAAGTTTAGACCAAGAGGGGGTGTATGTAAGATCCTGCTCTTGCTCACACTGAGTGAAATTATTCTTTGAGGACACTTTCTTGCAAGAGATCCGGATTATTATACCTTTGACAGTTGATTATTATTATGAGGCATTATGGATGTGATTATAATTTATTTTGTTATATTGAATTAGACAAGTGTTGTTGAATCAGTTATCCTGAGTGTGTTGGATTTGGACCTCGATGATGTTGAGGCATCGATGAAACCCTTGGACTCTGGATCGAGTCAGGGAGTGGACTATTGGGGTTCGATTGTTGTATATATATGACACTTGTGCATATGATTAGATGATATGATTATGGATATTATTTCTAACATGATTCGTTGATGATGCAGGCTAACGATAGCTTGCCGACCAAACTCACATGTGGAGTAGAGGGGTCACGCATGATAACCAGAGACGTTGAGGGAGAGGTGTGGACAATAGCCCTGCCACAGCCTACTAGCACTCTCGTCATGGCTCGAACTGTAGGTTAACGACTACCTAGTTCGAGAAGACCCATGATGCCATGAGGGAAGACTGCGAAAGTCACTCACGATGATTCTATGGGGCACACAATAAGGCAAGAGTCTTATTCCTTAGAGGCCCTTAGTCTCCCACAAGATCACCTGGTGGAGTATTGACTCTAGGGGTTTTTTATGTCTACCAAGTCAATCAAGAGGCGAGTGGCACCCTTGGAGAACGTAGTGTGTCCTGAAGGGCATGTCACGCAAGAAAAATGGAAAGAGGTGAGTGACACCCTTGTAGCACGTAGTGCGTCCTGAAGGGAACATCGCGCAAGGGAAACAAAATGAGGTGAGTGGCACCCTTGGAGCACCTAGTGCGTCCTGAAGGGAACGTCACATTGTTAAATAATAAATGAACAAATCTAGATTCTCTTAGAACAAATAACGTGATAATAAAGATTTAAAAACAATTTCCCTAATAAAATGTCGCCCAACCTCGAAAATTAAAATCTAGGTAAGTGATACTTGTGTATATTTATATTTATATAAAAATAAAAATAAAAATAAATAAACAATAAAAGTAATCATCATTAATCATGTGACGAGAAGGGGGTAAGCGATTCAATTAAAAATGCTAATTAAAAATGTATTAATTAAAAAGAAAAAGGGGGAAAAGGTAACTTTCTACACTTGCCAATTTGAGTTTTAAATGAAAAGGGAAAGAATGAAATTTAAAATAATTAGGAAACTATGAAAAAGCGGGAAACATAAAGAGAAAGGGAAACATAAGGAACAAGCAAAAAGACTAACTTAGTAAGGTATTTTTCATTTAAGAACTTTCTAAATTGAGCTCAACTAGTGAATTAGTAAGGGGGTAAGTCATTAAAATGTGTAAGGGAATATGCAGACACCTAGGAGCGATTCTAGGAATGCTTTTAGGTGGGTGAGGGAAATAGGAGTAATTAATTAATTAATGAAATCAATTTATGGTGCAATGAAGGGGATGGGTGACACATGTACGGGGAGGATTTTTATGAATTAAATTATTGAACAATAAATTAAAGGGGATTTTGAGAAAGTAAATGACTTATAATCTCTATATAAAGGAGGGAGAAGGAGGAGGATGGTTATCTTCTGTTATGTGTAAAGTTACGATGCAGAATTTTAGACTTGACTGACTTAGCTTGTGGGAGTTGGGATACCCAGCTCGGTGAGGAGTGGTAGCTTGGCCTTGCAAGGCGAGCTGGGAGCTAGATGATCCCTAGTTCAGTGTGTGTGTCCCCTTTGCGGCTCGGGGGGCTAAGGGGGAAGAAGAGTACCCCTAGCATTGGCTGGGAGGTACTGGTGAAGTCTCAACAATTGGAAAGCGGGAGATGCACAAAGTGTGCGGGACAACGAATCAAAGTGGACGAATTGGGCTACGATATGCTTACTTGAGTCTGCATGGTAGATTCTTATTATACATCACGCTTTCAATTATGTATTTTAATTGGGTAAAGAAAATGTTGACTTGGAATTTTAATTGATAACTTAATTCCCCATAGCCTTAAGCTCGTTGTTGATTAATTCCCTTGGATTTCGATCCCTGCATATTGTGACCACCCTATGGTTTTATTGATTTTGTGATGATTTTGTGCTTATTACTTCACTCTCGTCCCTATCTCATCAGTCCTCTCCTGAGCAGTAGGCCAGGAGTCGGATCGACGGTCGTCACTTCAATGTTAATAGACCTATAGATCCTAACGCCCTGATTTTTTGTGCGTGGATGATGAGCGAAGGATGTTTTTTCCTAGCCGTCTACCCCTGTTAATTGTTCTTGGCCGATTGGTGGTCATTACGCCTTCTTGTGTTGAGAAATTCTGGCATTGTTATCATTCCTATCCACTAAATTTTAACTTTGTATTTTAATACCTTTCTTGGAAATTTATGTTTGTGTTTTGATATTGAATTGACAGTGGGATTACGCTCTTAATGGAAGCGAATTAAAACCTTGAATGCCAACGATTTCATTATTGTTACTCCATGTGTTTCAATATATTAATCCTTGCATCGGTGTTAAATTGTATCAAAAAATTTTAGTCGTGGAGGTTATGCACTTGACAGAATGCATCCATGAGAATGTAAGCTTTATGGACAACTTGTTTTTCAAAAAGAAAAAGAAAAATGATTCTTTCTTTCCAGGATTCGCCATGAATATGTAAGCTAATCTCCTTATGTCTAGAAATGCACGCAGCTATTATAGAAATGAAGTTGTTGTCTTAGCATACATGCTCTATGTTTTTAGTTTGTTATGATTTGGAGTTGCACACGATTAGTATCTTTGTTAAGGTATATATGTTTAATTTGTTTTCTAGTAACCACCCCTCACAGACACCAAGTTCAGTTGTGCATACGTTTTGGAAAAAGGGCCTTCACGGAAATATTGTAAAAGGAAGCGAATTGTTGGCTTTTCCAAGTTCCATTTTATGGATGACTTACTTTCCACCAGACTTATTTCCATTACAGTATTGGAGTATTTTTGGATTCTTCTATATTTTTATAAGTCGGTTAGAATCCTTGCTTGCTCTTCTGGGAAGAGTCACATGCAATCTTGTTGAATCTTTTACATTACAAAACAATTTAGTAGGACTTACTACTTACTACTGGTAAGTGGTTGTAAAATCAGAATCTGCGGTTCATTCATTGCATTACTTCTCTACATAATGTTGTTGTACATCACATACCTGATGAAAGTCTAAAAAGGGTGTTAGATAATGTTATCCACTAAACATACCAGGATATTGTGTAGTTCTCTCTGGTTGGGTAGAATTTTATGGGTTGTTTCGCAATATCATTCACAGTCATGCTTGTAGATTTCATCATTTACCATGCTTGTTACTGGCATTGTATCTGTTTTGAATCTAGATACTACTGTTTAGACATTTTTTCATTTTGGTCAATTAATGATAGGAGTTTCCTTCACACTCACGTATTTGCACTTGATTATGGGTAATGCATGCAACTATATTTCTGTCTACATCAATTGACAACAATTTTTGTAATAGACAATGTCACTTGTGTAATTGGGTAGCGAATTTATGTCGTTGAATGTAATTTTGATAGCAAATTCATATAACATGTATAACAGTGTTATGTCCCTGTATTTGTATAATGTATATTGTTGGACAACACTTGTAGTGTGTCAGCATTGACTGGATTGGCCCGGGGTAAGGATGGTTATGGCTCTGCGTT
This sequence comes from Picea engelmannii, assembly GCA_009831015.1. Classification (NCBI taxonomy): domain Eukaryota; kingdom Viridiplantae; phylum Streptophyta; class Pinopsida; order Pinales; family Pinaceae; genus Picea; species Picea engelmannii. The sequence goes on from ML783702.1 coordinate 881,732, forward strand.
TTTAGCGTATCCTCCATTAAAATCTGCATCTCAATTATTACCTTGCGATCCAGATATCCAACCTTGCGTTCCAGAATTATGACCGTGACTCATTCTAATACTTGACAACGTTTATTTTGCTTATCATAAATACTATGATGATACCCTAGAAGCCATTTTATTTTACGCAACAATTTATTTTTGTAATTTAAAATAATTAGACAACGATACCAATCTGTACACTCCGCGATACATATTTTCACCATACATTTTTACCCTATATTTACACTGTATATCCACACCCAGCGTTACCTTTTACTTGCGATATATGTATACCTGTTTCACTCTGTTGTACATATTTACCCTTACACTTGTTCACACTATTTCCTTTATGTCTTATATCAATTATGCCTATCGCATCTTTAAATGATATCAAATAATATATTTGACTTAGCAATTTTACGTATTTAACTTACAGCCTTCTCACATATAATTAGTGGAGAGTAACTTCTTTATTGGACAACTTATTTAGAGACATCCATTGGTAGTGTTACTCAGACATTTTAGTTTACATTCATATATATTAATTATTTCAGTTTTCATTATTCTCACCAATGTAGATATCATCATTACACTTTATTTTTATTTTTGTAGATGGAACTTGAAGAAGAGGAAAAACAATTGAGGCAATCAAATAAAATCAAGCCAAATAACCCAAGTCCCAGAAGTAGCTCGAGCACTAATAACATTTCCAGCGAAGAATGATGATCAATATATTTTGATATCAATGTAAGTTGTTGTATTTTTTTAAATAATTATCTTTGAAAATGAGACATTTTGTTTAGTTTGATGGACATAGTCTCCCAATTCAAAGAAAAGGAGTTACCAATAAGTGTCTCATTTTGTATGACAAATAGCCTCTTATTCATATATAATAAAAACCATTTTATTTTATTCTATTGTGTTGTCCAATGTCGTTGTGAAATGTTACATCCTTGATTAAATATATAGATGATTGAATCTTATAATGAAGAGATGTGAAATATGATGATATAACAAATTCATCAAACATTGTGTCCAAATGTACTACTCAAAATTTAATTTATATGAATACTATTATAACATATATGTCAATTTTTTTATGAACAATGGGATTAAAAAATAACCATAATTGCACTGTCGTAGGTCGATGTTTCTAAAAAAGGAAAATGAACACGAGTGCATTTAATGCTAAAAAACATTGGTGTTGTAATAAAATGTGCACCGACGTTCTAATACAATGAACCAACACCAATCATCATACTATTTTAACAACAATTATAATAACAAAAATCGACCTTTCGGTGCATTTAATTAAAACGACGCATCGATGCTTTTGTATTAGACTTCTGCATCGGTATATTTTAAATTCATGCATTGGTCGATATTGTCCTATAACACACTAGTGCATGGTATAATATATTCGACTTATGCATTGTTTTCATTAAAGAACCGATGTGTTATTATTTAGAAGAGTATCAATGCCCCAATATTTTTTTGGCATCCCCGATGATTTCTGTGAAATGTAAGCACCGGTGCTTTAACTTTGAGAATGCAGCAGTGCGTATACACCGTGAAGCACACCTCCTAGAAAAAAATCCACTAAAACCTCTCACCGCACATATTTTTTTAGTTATAATGAAGTTTCGTTATAATCTCCGGAAAAACTCCCGCTACAAAAAACAAATGTTTTAGTGGAGGTTTTTTTTACATTTTTTGTCAATTTTGTAACACTAAAAACCTCTGCTATAACATCTTCTACAAGTATTTTCGTTATAGTGTGGTAGTAATAGAATACATTGAATATAAAGGGGAATCATTTCTATAAATATATAAATAAAAGATTGTTTGTTAAAGATCTTAATCACTAAAACTGCTCAACAATAATGTGTTATTGATTTGATATACATGACGAATATATGTGATTGAATTTCTTTACAATTGCTTCAATGGTCGCTACCATCCTTTCCGTGAAACATTTTCACGACTACAGGAAAAAATTTCGCATATCTTAAAAAATATCAAGTTACTAATATTTTTATTTCCACTAAATACCAACAAAGTAATATGTTTTCTTACAAATATGATTAAAGAGAGTTTCCCACATTGATTACAACCTCAGTGGGGTTTGTCGTCGATTAAGATTTGTGTTAACTGCTAACCCGTTCTTGCACTCCCAACAAATGGTTTATGAAACTACGAAAGCGCATGTGATCCAATAATAATAATAATAATAATAATCTATTTTTAAGGTCACGACCAACCCACACCAAATTGGTGTATGACACCCCCTTGTTTGTGGGACAGGGGACCCCCCTCCACCCAACGATTTAACTGGTAAAGTCTACGGAGGTATACATACCCTACCCCCCTCTGGATTTGAACTTGTGACCTCTTAAGAGGAAATGTGGAAATAAACATATAAATGAAAGATAACAATTACTAATATAAAAAATGATACAAGTTGTGTTTACTCAACAGGGATAAACTTAATGATGATGTTGTTGATGATGATGATGATTAAAGCCCACTAAGACCGAATTGGTCTACCAGGCCTTAAGAGGGTATGTGATTACTTGTGATTCTTTAGAATATTATTTTTGTGCTCGAAAAGCATTAAGAGAAGCTTTCCAATATCACCATAGTTTTGTTGATTTATGCGGTTAGGAAGGTTGGTAGTGTGACAAATATTTTTAAACTAAGATCTAATATGGGTATAGGCTGTAAAATCTAAGAGAAAGTGTTTTTCATCTTCAACCTTTTTAGGTTCACAAAGGTGACACACTCTTTCATCCCATGGTGTTTTAGGAATTGACCAATACCCAGTTTCACTATGGAGCTCGTGAGAATTGGTTCTTATCTTAGCAATGCTTATTTTTTTCTATACACTTGTCAAAACTGATAGATAATTTTGATCTTATATATTAGGGTTGATTACATCCTTATAATAACTTAATTTTATTTTTTCCTCTAACTCTTTATCACACCAATTTGAAGCAGTTTTAGGAAGCCTCTTATATTCCAGGTTGTTTAACTTGTTCTCATACATTAGGTATCTATTCATAGACGTTCTCTCAATGGGGGAGAGGCTTGTTTTTAAGAGGAGGACGGGATAGGGCGTATCTCCTTTAATTTTGAGATTATAGGTTATAAATTTCTTTTGTATTTTCTCTATCTTTCTCCACGATTCACAAGACATACTAAAGCCCCAAAATTCACATCCATAATGAATAACATGTGTAACAAGAGTCTCAAAGAGGAGTTTCTTCTTATCCCAACTCTAAAGATCGATTGATTTACAGTTGTTTTCAATCCCATAATAAGCTTTACATCCCCCAATACTCTGTTTCTCAATGCTATAATTTCAATTGAGCTTGTGGTGAATATCAATTCCAAGATATTTGTATGAAGTCACTTCCTCCAAGTTTTTGTTGTCATATACGAAGGTATCATAAGTGATGTTATTGGATTTAAGAATCGTGACCTTAGTTTTATCAATATTAACAGTTATACCCTTATTGGAGAAAAAATCCTTAAGGATTCTTAGTTGGATTTCAAGATCATGGGGACTCCTTCCCATAACAATGATACCATCGGCATAAAGAAGAAAATTGATGACTACACCAGTGAGAGTAGGGCCGACACAACCTGATTTTTCCAAGCAATCTTCTAATTTGTCAATGTATATACCAAAAAAGATAGGGGACAAGGGACAACCTTGTTTGACTCCAATATTGCAGTTAATCTCTTTCTACCAATACAATGTGGAAATAGAGATAATACTAATAGTAAATAATAATAAAAAATATTAAAAAATAAAAAATATGGATGTGTTGCAATGTTTGGCTTAGAATGATGTGGATCCTAAATTATATACATAGATCCATAAAAGTATATGAAAATTAAAATAAGATTATTTAGACGGTGTATTTTGGATTTTAATATTTATGATGGATTTATTTCTTTTAATTATAAAATTTAGGTTTGGATTTTCTTTAATCTTTGTTTGTAATATGAAAAGAAATTGATAATTAGTAAACTGAGAAATTAAGAAAACTTCTTTATAATACTTTAAATATAAAAACAATTTATATTTGTTTGGCATTTGAAACTATATATATATATATATATATATATATATATATATATATATATATTCTGTATTTATATTGACAGGCAGGCACTTGGCAATACTTTGAATAATATCATGACACTTATTAGTAAGAGATGTGATATCTTAGTAGTGATAACAAATGTGGGCCACTAACATCTTTTTCATGGACCCGTTTCGCGATGGCCATGATGATCGCTCACATCTTTGAAAGCAAAAAACCAGATTATCAATTAGTTTCTCGCATATACGATTACAAATTCATACTTTCCTTATCAATTAATGCCTCTTTTGCTAGGTATTTGACCTAATGCCTCTGTTGCTAGGTATTTGACAGAGGCATTAGGTTCATACCTAGCAAATGACCTTTCTCGTATGAACCCAATAATATGTTAGAAATGTACGGCGGACAAGTGGTTTCTTGGTCATGCTTGCTTTGGAATTGGGTATTAAATGATCTATGGCTATCAAACTCAATGGCCTACCACTATCAAACTCAATGTTGACTACGCACCAAGCATGTTTGTTCTCTCTCCTGACAGGACCTAATCTATATCGATAATGCCCCTATGGTACACCCCTCGGACAAATTTGTGAATGGATAATGCTTATTAAAAATATAATCATTGAAAACATAAAATGTCCAAATTATAAATGTACCTTTTGTTAATGGAAGACTCGTGCCCACATAGAAAAATCTGCATCAAAAACTCCAATAATTGATAGTTAGGTCACCATATTTGTCACTCACAACATGCGAAAGGATACAAATATGGAAAAAAGATTCCTCATCACCGCCTATCCAAAGAAGAATTTTCACCAACGTCAATGATTCACCGGTAGGTCACCGTATCTGACACTCACAACATGTTAGCGTGGCATACGGGAAAAGGAACGCTTTCTCCCCTCTCCACATTATATATTTTTCTAATTATGTAGGTACTACAAAGATATATCATATAGAGGACGAGGGTCTACAAGGGTGTGATGTGCATCCTTAGAATAAGGTTTTGAATTCGAGTGCTATGTAAACCTATAAGAAGGGAATTTGTCACATCAATGGACTAAGTTATTTTTTTTTTTTAAGTAAAAAAGGTGTTACTTGCTATATTATATTAACAAAAAGATACAAAAAGATACAATGGTGCCTCAACGGCCAAGTGTGCCGCCATTTTACCGGAAACCAGCATAACTTGGGGCTCATATGTTCCTTCTGGATAAAAAACAAAAGATTGTTTCGCCATCTATCTTGTCCGAAGGAAACCGGGATAAATGGCTATGCATCATCTTAAAACTGTTTAAATCATTACAAAGAGCTTTGTTATAAGCCTGGACTTGACTCTGAACAACAAGAGCTAAAGCAAAAGGGAGCCCCAACATGGCTGGAAGTAAAAGAAAAAACCAAACTGAAATTGACTAGATCAAATACCTGGTGGCATGTCGTCCTCGTCCTCCTGCCGCGTTGCTCTGGCCCGCATGACAAACGGTTGGGCGCATGTTGGGCATTTTTTATTTGTCGGGGCATTGGAGTATGCGTCCAAAAGCATATCCAACCGTTGTCCCATTAGGAGAGCCCTATGCTCCTGGTCTGCCATTTGTCCTCGTAGTTCAAACACTAGATCCAAGTGTGCCGCATGGAGGAAGGGTGGCGAGGCACCAGTATGTCCATGCACGGTTCGGTTAGGAGTTGGTATCGGGGTTTCGTCACCCTTGCCCGGAGTGACCTTTGTTTCCCTTGTAGCTGCCTTGCTTGGAATAACCGCCTCTGTGTCTGCGTTGCCCACACCCTTGTCCATGGCTTCTATGTCTGTATGGTGCACCATTACTGCGCAGGTCCCCTGCGAGACCAAATCCATGTAAGGCACTTCCTCGACATAACACGTTGGGAATTCCTCACAGAGCCCCCCCCTCACACTGGCTCTTGCCTGAGGTTCCAGGGCAGTCAGAGTGTTTTCCATGTAAGGCACTTCCTTGACATAACAGGTTGGGAATTCCTCATCAAGCCTCCCCATCATGCTACTTCTGGCTTGAGTTTCAAGCACAATTGGACTATTTTCTTCCTACGTAGTGCCTGTGGGTTGCCAATTATCTGAGAGTGAGAGTTGTTCTGGAGGGGTCTGAGCGCGCTCCTCCATCATAGACGCAATTGCATAAGCCTGGAGTGAGAGACGGGTTGCCTGTGCTCTCTGACGAAGAATGGAGTTGGCTAGCGAGAGTTCTCTTTCCAAATGTTGTCTCCTCTGGCGTTGAGCAGCATGGGTGTACCAAGCCGACCCCCGATGAGGTTTGCCTCGCTCCCTTGGCATAGTGGTGAAGGAGTGGGTATCAAACACACCAGGGCTCCGAAAAGTCAGAAGGATGCAGAGAAAAACACACCAGAGCTCACAAACGGCAGAAAGTTGCAGAGCAAGAATGAGTTGAATATGACCATGCCTCCTCGCTTTCACAAGCTTGTGGGACGACTGAACATGGCTTCACATTAAATATTCCATAGTAAATGCTTGCAGGGCCGGCCCTTTCCCGCGAGGGAGAAGTCACTCACCCGGAGGTCGGCTGTAATGGCCTGCTCCCATCGTTAATGTTGAATAGATGGGGAGCGGCCTGCCACGTTTAATACGAGGCTGGGCGCTATACCAGGTGGCGGTGCTATACAACGTGTCACCCCATCCGGGGACATCAATGGACTAAGTTATTTGTTTTGATATACTCTAATTCCTACGTTTCTCATGATTCTATGTTATTTTTTCTTTAGATCAATTATAGCATGTTTGTCTTGTTGATTTGTTTATGAGGTAGCATGTAACTTATCATTGATATCAGTGCAATAAGATCTTGGCCTACTGCATTTCACTTAGGTGTTGGGTTCTTTAGAGGTCACTCTCCAACCCCACATTCCCTCTTCCTCTTTCTGAGTTAAGTTTTTGGTTTTTATTGAGATCCATCCTCCACCCCAATCATCTTCTATAGCTAGTTCTCTTAGCCATTGGCTTCACCTAATGAAATATTCTTCAACAAATTTCTTCTTATGGTTCTTTAGACTCAACATACAAACTTATTCTTATGGTTCTTTAGACTCAACATCTACCCATATCTCGTCACTTTTGGGTTTATTTCAAAGACTCCCTTCCACCCCAAGCCTTCCAAATTAGTTACAACATTTTTTCTTGTCTCTCTAATTTGGTTTTCGGGTAGCGTTAACCTTATTCAATTTAATATCACCATCATTTATTTATATATAATTTTTTTTTTTAAATATTTAGTTCTACAAATGCATAATTTATCACCATCATCCTTTCTATCTATACATAAACTAGCAATGGCCTTCAAAGATGCAAAGAGTATGTCATTATATTATGGAAAGGTTGAAAAGTTTGTTTTATAAATGTAGATATTCAGTGAATAATTTTAAACATATTGGTTATGTGAATATGAGATGTGGCACTAACATTTAGAAAAATATCATTGCAAGGGATTCCTTAATGAGACTAGTCCTCAATACCCAGTCAAATATTAGTTATGTCCAAGAACATTCTATCTCCATACTATTATATTTGAAGAAATGAATAGTGACTCCAATATACTATTGGCTACCCATATGTACTAAAGCTAAAACTAAATAGTGTGAGGTGTTGAGGATTTCCCAAGATTAGCCCCATTGCCATCAAAATGAAATGATTAGCCACCATATTCTATAGATACTATGGATCTGTGGTGTCTTAGTTGGGAAGTGATAGAGAAGTAATAAAAATACAAAGAAAATTGCATATATATATTACACTTACTGTGTTGCAGGTCAATGAGAAGGCGTGTAGGTTAATTAACTATATTTATTGTTACATATACTTCTAGTTTTCACTATTTCTATAGAGAACTTTGATAATTTAAATTACATGTTCCAAGTCACAACATCGACTTTAAACATGGATAATCAAAATTGGGCAACAACAATTTGTTGAATGTAAGATATGTAGTTTACGGTGACATCCTTCTGTGTGGATAAAAATTCATGACATGTGATTTGGTGAGTTATGTCCCTTACTCTATAGAACATAATATATGTGAAGAAATAATGCAGAGGAGTTTAGGCCTAAGAGATGGCTTCAAAATGGAATTTCCTAGTTCCAATCACCATTTAATTTCACTTAATTCCATGTAAGTGGGCTAGCAATGATAGTTAATTTATTGAGAAAGAACCTCTAGAAATGCTTGGAAATGGATAATAAGGATGCCTAGCTTGTAGCCTAGACCTTGCATTTGACTTGGAAAAGATTTCACATACATGAAAATGAAGATTGTTGCTAATGTTTTTGTATACTTCTTCATATTTGAAGTCACTAAATGTAATGAAGTGAGATATTTTCTCTCACAAACACTCCATATGACTGAACATGGAATAAATATTTGGGTTAAACCTAGAATTGGTTGTTGAACAATATTTTCCTCAAAAATCAAGCACTATCTACATTTGCATGTATACATTACTCATTACAAGAAAAGTGTTTTCACTTGTTAAATTGGCCTTGAAGGGCCCAATGGTTATTCATTCCTCTAAACATTGAACCTTCACCACTCTCAATTACTCTTGAATAGTTCCAGTGAACCTCTTCTCTTTTTTCTGAATTTTTAGAGACTCGTGATCAAGAGACATTTGCAGAATCTTCGACTCATCCAGATTTTGATACAATAATGAATGAATAGTATCGTTCTTTAATGGAAAATGATACTTGTGATATTGTACCTCTTCTGAAATGAAGAAAACTTGTTAGATGTAAATGGGTGTACATAACTAAGTATGCATCAGATGGAAATGTTGAAAGACATAATGCTTAGTTAGTTTCCAAAGGATTCTCCCAAGTTGAAGGAATTTACTATGATGAGCCATGTTCCCCTATAGCCAAAATGAATTACATCCACCTTGTTCTAGCCTTCACATCAAATCGATATTAAATCCAACTTCTTGCATGGGGATTTTCAAGAAGAAATATGCATGGAACAACCTCTTGGCTATATCTATAATGACTCTTTCTTTGTTTATCTCCTTAAGAAATCTCTTTATGGTCTTAAGAAATATCCTCGAGCTTGGTATGAAAAAAAGTACTGCTTTCTTCTTGATATAGGATTTTATAGATGTCATTCTTACCTTGATGTCTATACCAAGAAAGTAGGAAGCCATCTCATAATCCTTGTTCTTTATGTTGATGACCTTACCCTCATTGGTACTGACCCAAAAATTTTAAACCATGTGAAAACTAGACCTAAGAAGAAGTTTGAAATGACTCGCTTGGGATATTTGCACTATTTCCTTGGCCTCCAAGTTTTTCAAACCAAGGAAGGAATTTTTCTTTTCTAGTCTAAGTATGTTTGTGAACTTCTTCGTCGTTTTCACATGGAAGATTCTAAACAAACACTTATCCCTTCCAACCTGGAGTCAAACATGTTTCCACATGTACTTCTCCTGAAGTTAATGCCACTTTTTACTGTAAGTTAGTTATTAGCCTCTTATATATGACTCATACCCTTCATGATATTTCCTTTATTATTGTTCTTATTGCTTGGTATATGCAAACACCTCATGAAATTCATTACAAAGCATCTAAAAGGATACTTCGGTATGCCTAAGATATAGTTAAATTAGAGATACATTACAACTCAGGGGGGACTCCTTTATTAATTGGTTTCACTAATTTAATTTGGGATGATGACCTTGATGATCGAAAATATATTATAGGTTATGTTTTCATCCTTGTTTCAGGTCCTATCACTTGGCCTGAAAGAAAAAATAGGATATTTCTCTTTCTTTTGCAGAAGAATAGTACCGAGCAACAGTTAATGAATGTTAAGAAGCCTTGTGACTTTGAAAGATCGTTTCAAAGTTTGGATTCTAGCAAAAGCATCCAACAACCCTTTGGTGAGATAATCAGAGTGTCATCAAGTGATATAGATTGGATCATTACATTATTTTTCATCTATATCGATGCTTTTAGAGTGGAAAACATTCGAGGAATCAACTTGCAAGTTCATTTTAGTTGCAAGTCCTAGTTTGGAAAATTGGGGTTTGGAACCTTCCATAGCCATTTTGTGGCATTAAATAACAATTTTTTGGGTTATATTTTATAGAAAATGTGCCCATCCCCATGACAATGTTATACACCAAATACCTTTCAAAAATTTTTGATCCTACATCAATCAGAGCTCCTATGAAAAAATCATTCCTCTCCCAAGTTGAGCTATCATGTTGACCACAATGGTACAAGAGGATGCCACATTAGCCCCCGTTACTCATGTATATGGGGCTATACATGTTATCACTTTCAATAAGATTCTATAAGGTTCAAAACCCTATAAAAATTGAGTGTTGAGGAAGCCAAAAACCTACCCTTAGATGGATATCAAGCTATGTTAAATATTGGAACAATAGGAGGATAAGGTGTTCCATTCTATGATATTGTATTTTGTTCCATAGAATAGAAAAAAAACTGGGAGTGGGAAATTAGAGAGAATAACAGAGGGGGCTAATATTATGTCCCAACCTAACATGCCACAGGTCTCAGGTAACTCCATAGAGAGTTCCATCTCCTTCGTACTTACATTATTTACATACCTGAGAAAACAAATTAGAGCAATCTCACCTTCTAGCTAGGTTTTCTTCCGTAAGGGTTTCCTAGAGAAAATAATTATGTTGTTTTGTTGATAGTGTGTGACTATATTTTTTATTCTCTATTTTCTACATTTTATCGATTTCATGCATAAGTAGAAAATCATAAACTAAAGATTTTGGAATCTAAAGGAATTTAATCTTCATAGTATTGTGAAGAACTATTCTAGTGGAATACCCATAGTAGTTTACAGATCATATTGGTACCATAATAAGTTTTCTAGGGGTATTTGTGGAAAGTTGCAAGGATCTAGGAATTAGTTTAAGAAGAGGGTTGTAGAATCCTAACAATGGATGATGAGTTTGTTCATAAAAACCCTTGAGATCCAGAAGAGGACAGATTTGTGAGTCTAGAAGAGAAAGTCATTTACATATCTTGCAATATGTCCCTCCTCATGGATCCTTCATAAAGAAATATCAAAACATTATGAGAATTTGGAGGTTGAAACTCAGATATCAGATCAAATGGGAAATCACGAGATATTGAAGACCCATAAAAGGAGTTGCGGAAAGAACCCAATAAAGAGAATTTGAGTTCCAGTTCCATAAACTCTTCATAGTCCCTATTCAATAAGGAAGAAAAAGTGGAGATAAAGCCATACAAAGGTGAGATTGATGCATTAAAAATTAATCATTGGTTGCATAAACTAGAACTTTATTTTAGCGTTCATGATATAGATGAATAGAAAAAGATTTCATTTGCTAGATTGAAGTTAGAGGGAAAAACTTTAACCTAGTGTTAAATTCATATGGAAACACTTAGGCGAGAGGGTGATCTTGTAGTAACTAGGTGGAAGGACTTCAAAACCCTCAATAAGTCCAAATTATACCCTATCGGGTATGTAGAGGACCAATGGATCGATGACACTACTTCAAGAAGAGGCAAGGGAAGAGTGTACAAGAGTACACCACTCGGTTCAAAAACATGGCCATCGTATTGGGTATCTCTCTCAAGAACCAAGATGTACTCAATTATTAGGGGGGGTTTACATAATCATCTATGAAATAAGGTGATTCCCTTGATGCCAAGGAAAGTGGATGTGTTGTGTATACAAGCATAGTACCTAGAAAACATAGGACAAAATAAGGTGCAAACAAGTGGTTCTAACCAGAAAGAGTAGCAAGGATTTTCCAAGGAGGGGAAGAAGAAGTGGAAAGGGGAGGAATATAAGAAGACAAAAACCACTACACATTAATGCAAATATCCAAACAACCATTGCAATAATTGTAACAATGGTTACCACAGTGAGGAAAAGTGTTGGAAATTACATCTAGAGATAAACCCAAAGAACCACAAGAAGGACGGAAATAAAAAGAACCTTCTAGCAATAGATTCAAGAAATCAGGTTGAAAGTATCTCCTATGTGGATGAAAATATTTTTTGCACATATCTGCAGAAGGAGGGGAATTTGAGTAGTATTCATCACTAAGAAGAGAAGGATGTGACCAAGCTCTTCCACATCAATATTCAAGTCAAGAAGACAAATATATATGATTTATTCAATTCTGGGTCACAACCTAATCTCATAGCAATGGATTTGGTAAGCAAGCTTGGAATGGAGGTTCATGATCATCCCAACCCCTATCCATTAGGTTGGGTAAACAAGGATGAAAAGATCAAAGTAAGAAAGAAATGCAATATTAAATTTGTTATAAGTGTTGATTTTAGAGATGCAGTAGAATTGAACATAATACCACTAGATGTATGAAAAGTATTGTTTGGAAGTTTGTACATGTATATGGGGGATGATATATTCATGTGGAGATCCAACCATTGCCACCACATCATGGACGGGAAATACTTCATCATCAACATGCACAAAGGAAAATAAAAAATTTAACTGGTAAGTGCCAATCAAGCTAAGAAATTGATCAATTCTAGCAAGAAATATGTTTTACTTTTCCTAAGGAAAAATCAGTCTTGTGAAGAGTCATTAAAAGTAAATACATCCCTGGAAGGGTATACTAAGGAGTAGAACAATGAGTTGAAGGAGTTTCTAAAGAAATATAGGGGAGTGTTCTAGGATCTTAAAGGGCTACAACCTAAGAGAAAAGTGGAGCACAAAATCCAATTATTCTAGACTCCCATTTGTCGAATATTGGGTTGTATAGACACACTGTTATGGAAGAAAACAAAGTAAAGAAGCAATTGCATCAATTATTGGAGAAAGGTTTTATTCGACCATGTGCCTCACCTTTTGGGTCACCCATCATAATTTTTCCCAAGAAGGATGGGACTTGGAGAATGTGTATCAATTTCTTTCAATAATATTGCATTGAAGAATTGGTATCCTCTACCTAGGATCGATGATTTATTGGACTATTTGTTGGATGAAAAGTACTTCACTAACATGGATTTGAAATCAAGATATCACCTCGTAGAAGTCAAATAAGAATATACCTAGAATATTTCCTTCAAGACAAAGCAAGGTCTGTATGAATGGTTGGTTATTCCATTCGGCTTATGCAACCCATCAAATACATTTATGAGACTAATAAATGATGTTTTGTTCCCTTATATAGATTCATTTTTTATTCTCTATTTGGATGATATATTGAATTATAATGATATTTGGGAAGAGTACATATGACATCTTATGCAGGTGTTAGAGACCCTAAATAAGAACTAACTACTTCCCAATCTTAAGAAATGTGTTTTTTCTCAATTGGCTTTGGTGTGTTTGGGGTATGTGATCAATTGAGGAAATATCACAATATATCTCGCCAAGATGGAGGTCATCATGAAATGGCTAGTTCGTACAAATGGCGCAAATGTTAGGATCTTTTTTGGGGAAACATAGTACTTGCAGAAGTTCATAGCTTCATTTTCGGCAATGGCTGTACCACTCCATGTAATGACAATAGGTAATAATGTTTTCCAATGGGGGAAGAATCAATAGATGGCCTTTGATGAGATATAAAGAAATATCAATCAAGCACCAATTCTCATGCTACCAAACTTGTATAAGTGGTTCAAAGTGGAGACAAGTGCAAGTGGGTATGCCATGGGATAAATCCTGATGATTTATTCAATTCTGGGTCACAACCTAATCTCATAGCAGTGGATTTGGTAAGCAAGCTTGGATTGGAGGTTCTTGATCATCCCAAACCCTATCCATTAGGTTGGGTAAACAAGGATGAAAAGGTCAAAGTAGGAAAGAAATGCAATATTAAAGTTGCTATAAGTGTTGATTTTACAGCTGAAGTAGAATTGAACATAATACCACTAGATGTATGAAAAGTATTGTTTGGAAGTTCGTACATGTATATGGAAGATGATATATTCATGTGGAGATCCAACCATTACCACCACATCATGGACGGGAAATTCTTCATCATCAACATGCACAAAGGAAAATAAAAAAAATTAATTGGTAAGTGCCAATCAAGCTAAGAAATTGATCAATTCTAGCAAGAAATATGTTTTACTTTTCCTAAGGAAAAATCAGTCATGTGACGAGTCATTAAAAGTAAATACATCCCTAGAAGGGTATACTAAGGAGTAGAAAAATGAGTTGAAGGGGTTTCTAAATAAATATAGGGGAGTGTTCTAGGATCTTAAAGGGATACCACCTAAGAGAAAAGTGGAGCACAAAATCCAATTATTCTAGACTCCCATTTGTCGAATATTGGGTTGTATAGACACACTGTTATGGAAGAAAACAAAGTAAAGAAGAAATTGCATCAATTATTGGAGCAAGGTTTTATTCGACCATGTGCCTCACCTTTTGGGTCACCCATCATAATGTTTCCCAAGAAGGATGGGACTTGGAGAATGTGTATCAATTACATTCAACAATATTACATTGAAGAATTGGTATCCTCTACCTAGGATCGATGATCTATTGGACTAGTTGTTGGATGAAAAGTACTTCACTAACATGGATTTGAAATCAAGATATCACCTTGTACAAGTCAAATAAGAATATACCTAGAATATTTCCTTCAAGACAAAGCAAGGTCTATATGAATGGTTGGTTATTCCATTCGGCTTATGCAACCCATCAAATACATTTATGACACTAATAAATGATGTTTTGTGCCCTTATATAGATTCATTTTTTATTCTCTATTTGGATGATATATTGGTTTATAGTGATATTTGGGAGGAGTACATATTGCATCTTATCCATGTGTTAGAGACCCTAAAGAAGAACTAACTACTTCCCAATCTTAAGAAATGTGATTTTTCTCAATTGGCTTTGGTGTGTTTGGGGTATGTGATCAATCGAGGAAATCTCATGATAGATCCCGCCAAGATGGAGGTCATCATGAAATGGCTAGTTCGTACAAATGGCACAAAAGTTAGGAGCTTTTTTGGGGCAACATAGTACTTGCAGAAGTTCATAGCTTCATTTTCAGCAATAGTTGTACCACTCCAGTAATGACAATAGGTAATAATATTTTCCAATGGGGGAAGAATCAATAGATGGACTTTGATGAGATAGAAATAAATATCAATCAAGCATCAATTCTTATGCTACCAAACTTGTATAAGTCGTTCAAAGTGGAGACAAGTGCAAGTGGGTATGCAATGGGATCAATCCTGATGCAAGGAGGAAGGATTATCTGCTATCATCTTGAAGTATTTCATGAGGTGGACCTCAAATAAACTATTAATGATAAGGATATCTATGCCTTGGTACAATTTGTCGAAAATTGGAAGTACTATTTGATAGTAAAGGACACCATCATCCACATATATCACTATTTTCTCCAGTATTTGAAGGCCTGGAGTAACTTATAGAAAACTAGGAAAAACAAATGGATGGGGTTCTTATAAAAATTTCATTTGATCATAAAGTATAAGAACGGTAGCACAAATAAGTTGGAGGGCATTCTTTTAGAGCCACCACATACAATATTACAACTTTGGGAAATCGTATGGACATTAATCCTTTTACCCATGATGGTTACAAAGAGGCATACAAAAGTTGGGGACTTCAAGGAGGTATTTCAATAACTACATGGAAAAATTCATATAGAATAACCTGACAACAAGGATGACTATCATTTCCAGATTGGTCTAGTCTACAAGATTGACAAGCTTTGTATTCCTAAAGGTGAATTATTGTATATTATCAAAGAGGCTCACCCCTCCAAGGTTGCACAAGGTATGTGTACTGGCCTAGAATGTAAGAAGATGTAGCACTATATATTAGAGGATGTATACTTTGTTGTACCAACAAGCACAGTAAAAGGACATGAGGTATATAAAATCCCTTATCAATACCTACTATACCTTGGGAAACAATTTCCATGAATATTGTGGGTGGTTTATCAACCATGGGGAAGTGATGTGACTATTTATTTTGTGGTATTTGACAAGTTCAATAAAATGTGGATTCTAATTCCTTGTAAAAAATACCATCAAGGGATAAGAAGAAACAAACTTGTTCTTTGAATAGGTCTAGGTGCACTTTGGGATACCAAGGAGAATCATCTCACATAGGGAAAATATATTTATTAGTGCCTTATGGACTACGTTGTGGGAGAATATTGACACTAAGTTGAAGACATCTACACCATTTCATCCACAAACAGACGGGAACATGAAAACAATTAATAGGTTTTGGGTGCGACTTTTGACAGTTTACAATCAAAAGCATTGAAAGACATCGGATGAAAATATGATCTATATACAACATTGTTATAATAGATCATTCCACACTTTTATTGGCAAGTCCCTCTTTGAAGATTGTCTTTTGTATTTTCCACCTTATTTCTTGGATTTTGTTTATGTACAACAAATAGGATTGGGGGAAGACACCATGGGAGAAGCATTACAAGCAAAGACGTTTGTTTATAAGATCACACAGATTCGTTTGTAAATACATGAGACACTGAAGAAGTCATAGGAAAATTAAAAGGATAGATATGACCAACACATAAGAGAGAGAACATTCAGAGTAGGAGATAGAGTATGGTTACAACTAACTAATGAAATACTATAGGGTCATTGTAATAATATCAAGGATCTTCAGTATGGTCCTTTTGAGATATTGGAAGAGGTGGGAGATAACACTTGCAAAAATAGTCTACTCCCATACATGTTCATTTAGTTAGTAGTGAATGTGGAGAATTTAAAACTATATGAGTCCTCCATATTGGATCAGGAGGAGCAGTAGTTCCTACCTTCCATAGAGGATTTAGCAGCAGATGCTTAGGAATTGTTGGTAGAGGAAACATTCTTGTAGAATCATTCTATAACTACAAGATAGGAGTAGCATGAACTTTGGAAGTTCAGGTTGAAAGAAAAAATTCTAGGAAAATAAAATTGGTACTCCAAGGAAAAGCTAGATGAAAAATTTCCTCACCTCATTAATTAATTTTTTTGGGAACTAAAATCCTCCCTAAATTGGGAGGTGTGATATGGATAGTATCATTGTATTATTCTTCATCTATGTCGATGATTTCAGAGTTGAAAAATTGGAGTAATTAGCTTGTAGGGTAATTTTAATGGAAGGTCCCAGTTTGCAAAAGTGGGGTTTCAAACCTTTCATTCAGAGCCATTTTGAGGCATAAAATGGAATTTTTTGGCATCAAAAATTTCCCAACACATCACATACCCCATGATGTTGTTCTACACATCGATACCTTTATAATGGTGAAAAAATCATGTCAATTTGAGTTAGTATGCAAAATCTATACCTCTTGCAAGCTGATATATCGTGTTTACCACCAAGGTATGAGGGGATGCCACGTCAACTACTCATTCATATGAGGCTAAACACATGAGGAATTTCAATAAGATTATAGAAGGTCCAAAACCTTATCAAAATTGAGGGTTGATAAAGTCAAAACGTTAACTCTAGATGGCTATTGAGCTATGTTAAATATCAACACTTCTAGGAGGAGAAGGGGTTCCATTCTATGTTATTGTATTTTATTCGATAGCAGAGCAAAACAACTAGGAGTTGGAAATTAGAGAGCATAAAATAGGGGGGTTAATTTTATGTTGCAACCTAACAGGCAACCTACAAGTCTCAGGTAACTCAATAGAGACTTCCTTGTCCTTTGTACTTGCATTATTTCCATACTAGAGAAAAGAGAGAAACACAGCCTCACCTTCCTCTTGTAAGTGTTTCTGAGAATTTTATTTTATTTTATTTTGTAGATGGTGCTTGATTGCATATTTTGGTTCTCCATTTTCGACATTTTATCTATTTCATACATAAGTAGAAAATTAGAAAGTAAGTATTCTAAATCTAAAGGAATTTATCCTTTATAGTGTAGATTTCATTTTTATTTATTAGTATTCTTGTGGGATATCCACGGTAGTCTACATATCAAGAAATTGCATGCATTATTGCTAAGAAAAAAAATTGCAAATGGTCATGGATCAGAGATACCATCACTCATACTGGACAATATTATTGACTATTTCATCCTCAAACCTTCAAGCAGGTTGCATTGTTCTTCAAAATTATGAAGTTATCTTTATAACTCTCACTTGATGGCTTCCCAAATTTGTTTTTATGTTTATTACAAGCTTACAAATATAAATTTATTCCCAACAATACCAATCCTAAATGTTTAAAGGAAATACATTTCATGCCCCCAAGAATCATTCCCAAATCAAAACTTGGAATCTCATGGACGTGAAACACTACGATAGTTCTTACTTGGTAGCTTGGCTCAACCAAGGATACTTCACCCAGACTATGCCTCTTGACCTAGAACATACCGTTAATTTTTTCTAGGCGAAGGACGAGTCACATCCTTACTCTATGCAACTCAGTTGTGTACTTATACATTTGTTAAAATTATTTAACACTTAGTCAATTTGGCATACAATAGAAAACATGAAAAAGATAAGAGACACAAATATAGTGAGGCTGGAACCGATGGTGCCTAATACCTAGATTCATTTTTTATATTATGAAACATAAACATAATTTACAAAGAGGGTTCTACTATCCTAGTTACATAGATGGGTAAAGTATCACAGCTATGCCTTATACATCAGAACTATCTAGACCTATGGTTCTATCACACCAAGGTTTCCCATGTTGTTCCTCTTTTCCTCATCCTCAGGGGTGCCCCACTTGTGTGCTCAGCCTTAGAGCTTGATGTCTCTTTCCTTTGCCTTTTTCGTGTGCCTTTGGTTGTGTGCCCTTGTTCTCTTATATGGACTCCAAGGGTTGCTTGTGTGAAACATCATAAATTTTGGGTATGTCACGCGCCTTCATGAATTGTCACACTCAACCAAATCGTTGTTCCCCTTTGTGGACCAAGTGCTCCCAAATGAGCCTATTTTCCCATCAATCATTGCATCTCTTGGACCAACATATTACTCTTTTCTTGTGCTCTTCCTTATGCCATTTTTTGTGACTCTCTGTGGGTGTGTCGACGGGCTCATCCAACGTCTCTGGTGCACCTATGCTGCCAAGGTAAGACGGTTCCACTACTTGTTAGTGCTCTGAATTTTCCCCTCCCTTTCCTAAATGCAACCCAAGTATTCATCATCCATCACAAAGGAACAAGGGTTTGTTCCCTTTTGGGCTCTCATGTCACCATCATGCCCCAAGGTGCTCATCCCCACGCCCATTATACAAGTTCTTTCCCAACCGATCATTCCCTACTTGTTCTCTTCATCCATCATGTTGAAAAATTTTCCCATTGAGCGTGCCTACTTAGTGGGAGTCACGAAAGGACTTAAATCCTCCCCCACTGAACTTGTTGTCATCTTATCAACTTCCATACCACTTGCAATCCATAGTGAACTCTTTCAAAATCTTGAATCATCTTCTCATACTTACACAAGGAGTCATATCTCTCCCAAATTTCCTCTTTGTTGGGTTTTTACTTACAATGGATGAAGTAACCATGCACTCGACCTCTGCCCTGTGCCAAGATGTGATGCAACAAAATATTCTCTACCTCCAACTCTGGGTTATCTACAACCATGGATGGTGCTTTGGATGGCTCAACTCAACTTGAGTCATCTAGGTCTCTTTGGAAGGACTTCAGTTGGATAACCTGGGAGACAAGGTGAATATTGTTGGAAGATTGGTTGTTGTCATTGATGTCAACCCTAGTCATGGGTTTTGGACCGCAAGATTGATAAAGGTATTTGGACATGAAGGACAATGCACATGCATATAAAACACCCATGAATGGATAGTATACATCATGTTGTTTCCGGTGGTATGTGACACATCACATGGATCCTCATGGTTGAGGAGAAATGAATTTTTGAAGATGACAAAGTGAATTGAAGAAGGAAGTGCATGTAGGCCCTGAAAATAATTAAAGAAAGAATTACAAAATAAGAAAGTGTCAGGTCGGCCCTAATGTTAAAAGGAAGTGACATAAATGGTATAAATAAACATCATTATACATTCATTTGATACAAGTCGAATTTTAGAGGTAATAATAAGATAAGAAGGCCAAATTTCAAGGGAGGATGAAGTCTTTTGGTGATGTGTTCTAAGGTATGTTATTTTCAGGTCATCTTACAATTTTTGCTATAATGTTTTTTCTAGAACGATTGAGATGGTGAAATCGCTATGGTATTGATAAGACATATCAAGGTACCTCTGGTAAAAATTTCAGATCTTGATTCGCTATAATTATGGAGATACACTCTATGGAAGATAGGGTTTGTGACCAGTCCTGAAGCTAGTCAATAAACAGGTGTTCTGGGTAAAACAGTCATAAATTTTTCATACATAATCCAAATGAAGTGGGACCACTTCCATTGGAAATCGTACGGACTTTAGTTTCTTGTGTGCTAGTTTCCGAATCGGATGTTAAATATTGAGCACGGGGCATGCTGTACAAGTTGGGTCTTCTGAACAGACCAGAATTGAATAAAGTCTGCCATTCTTTCTATAACCTCTTTTTGGGGAGGATTCAAGGAGTAAAAATTGGAGGAGTTTCAAAGAATACATTGAGTAATATTATCTACAAGATCAGAGTACTCCAAGAATTGAAGAATTGTAGAAATTGAAGAAGTCTCAGGAAGCATTATCAGGTTCTATGTGATGATTGGTTGATGGTGATGATTTAATGTAAAGTTTTATTATCTCTCATATATTCTTGGGTGTAAGGAAGGGGAAAGAATGGAGAGTTCAAATATCTCTTGATATTGGAGGATTGTATCTTCCTCTTGGAGGCTTATCCCTCCCTCTACATTTGGAAGCTGTAGCTACCTTTGGAAGTCATTACTTCCCTTGAACAATAAACTATTGATTATTTCTCATATATTGTGCATGGTGTATTATGGTGTATTGGTGTAACTCTTATACTATTGTTCATT
>ML783702.1:906705-920204 GCA_009831015.1 Picea engelmannii
AGGTTCTATGTGATGATTGGTTGATGGTGATGATTTAATGTAAAGTTTTGTTATCTCTCATATATTCTTGGGTGGAAGGAAGGGGAAAGGATGGAGAGTTCAACTCTCTCTTGATATTGGAGGATTGTATCTTCCTCTTGGAGGCTTATCCCTCCCTCTACATTTGGAAGTTGTAGCTACCTTTGGAAGTCATTACTTGCCTTGAACAATAAACTATTGATTATTTCTCATATATTGTGCATGGTGTATTATGGTGTATTGGTGTAACTCTTATACTATTGCTCATTGCTCGTTGGATATAGTTGAATGGTTTAAGTATAAGTTGAAAAAGGTTTTAAATTGTACTTGATATTGATTCACCCCCCTCTCAGTATCAACAATCATCCCCATGCCCATTATACAAGTTCTTTCCCAACCGATCATTCCCTACTTGTTCTCTTCATCCATCATGTTGAAACATTTTCCCATTGAGCGTGCCTACTTAGTGGGAGTCACAGAAGGAATTAAATCCTCCCCCACTGAACTTGTTGTCATCTTATCAACTTCAATACCACTTGCAATCCATAGTGAACTCTTTCAAAATCTTGAATCATCTTCTCATACTTACACAAGGAGTCATATCTCTACCAAATGTCCTCTTTGTTGGGTTTTTACTTACAATGGATGAAGTAATCATGCACTTGACCTCTGCCCCATGCCAAGATGTGATGCGACAAAATATTCTCTACCTCCAACTATGGGTTATCTACAACCATGGATGGTGCTTTGGATGGCTCAACTCAACTTGAGTCATCTAGGTCTCTTTGGAAGGATTTCAATTGGATAACGTGGGAGACAAGGTGAATATATCCCATGTGGAACAACAACACCAATATGCAGGTGACATTTCCAATCTTCTCAAGGCATTTCAAATCTTGTGGTTTCTCTATGTACACTTATTTTGGCTACTGGAGCAAGTGTCTCATCATAATATTCTCCCTCTTTATGGGAGAATCCTCTAGCAACAAATATCTCTTTGTAATTCTCTATGGTTCCATCCACAACATGTTTGAACTTGTAGATCCTCTTGGAAGTCACTAATGACTTATCTTCTGGTCTCAGAACCACTTCCCACACATCATTCTTCATGATGGATTGGTATTATTCCATAATGGAATCCTTATATACTTGTTTCTTAGAATCTTCCTCAAAAGTGGAAGGTTCTGAATCAATGATTTTAGTCATCAGTGCCACATAGCTGGAAAACTTGTGTGGTCTCTTTCTCTCTCTAAAAGAGCCTCTAAGAGTTGCATTTCCTTCAACTTCCTGCAAAGTGCTCTGAATCCATGGTGGTATCTTCCTGGTAATCGTAATTTCTCTGGGAGGATCTACAGGTATATTTGGCTCTATTGTCTCATTCTAATATTCTAGGATATGTTCTTCTAGAGTAGAGTCCATCATTGCTTCTTTCTAGAAAGTAATGGTCCTGGTGGAAGTGTACCAGGTGACTGGAGAAAATTTCTTCTCATGGTACACTCCCTCTAATTACACTGCTTATCTATGAGATCAGGCACACTCTAAGTCATCATGCTCCCTCTAGGATTTGACTTCCTCTGAGTCTATATAATCTTGGATCCATCTACTCCCTCTACATTTGTTGACTTCCTCTGAATTTTGATCTCATATGAACTCTACTGGGAGGTTTATCCTCCCTACTTGATCTTGAGGAATGACTCCATATGAACTATTTTTTCTTCTGAGCTGGTACTTGGTGGGGCCACCTGCCTCACCACTGCTAGAGCCATATTCTCCTCCTCATGATATGGATCATTAATTCCATTTAAATGCATTCCCTTTGCATCCTCCAAAGTATAACAAGACCATTCTAGTATCTTCCTGGTCACTACAATGTTTATGGATAGGCCCCTCTAGCTCTATTGACTCTTCCTAATGATTTGAAGAGTGATCAACTGAACTAGAGGGATCTATATGGCCATCCTTTGGAGCCTTCTTCTCCTAAAAATAAATATCCATATGAGATACTCTGTATCCCACAAAAGTACCCTTCTTTTATGAAGGTTTTGACTTCGTCCTCTTCTCCTTCATTACATGGATGTGTACGACCATGTACCCAACTTTATGTATGGATAGTTTGCTCCATGTATCATCTAGAGACCATCTAATATGTTGGATCTTGCAACCATTATTATAGATCCCTCTCAGAGATATCACCTGTGACATGCCCATAATAAGATAAACAACAAGGGAAAGTAGAAAACAAGAACAACATTCTTATGATAAGAACAATAATAAAAATAAGAATGGGAAAATCATCACAATATCTCCTTCTCAAAGCTATCACCAGTGACTTGCTTGGGACAAGATCCAAAACAAAATACAATAACAAGGAATAAGAGCTACATTTTTAAACACTCTTCCAGTGTTGTGACCAATCATTCCTCCATAGTAACTTGCCCTGAACAAGAAACAAGAAAAACATCTCCATCGTAACCTCCATGGAATTTACAAGATAACCTACTTGGGACAAGGTCAACAACCAAGAACATCTCCCATAGTATATCAATTCATCTTGTAAATAAGTGCATTATTAATATTGAAGAATGAATATAATGATCACTTAAACATTTGATAGCTATAGTACTCAACAATAATATTTTTGTAAAGATTGTTTTTCTAGTTACAACACTTCCTTAAGTTGTAACTTAATAAAATATCAAACTTGATATGAAAACCTGGAGTCTAGTTGTTGTTGTCCTGTTTGAGTTGTTATATACTGTAGAAGACATCATCACTGTTGCCTCCAAATCTTGGGCTTCCTTTGAGTGCACTAGATCTAATATCCCTTTGGATCTACTATCACTTCTTCAATAAATGTCCTCTTGCCCAATGCACATCTCCTGCAAAATCCTTCATTTGATATATGAGTGCACCATAGAAATTTGTCTTCTAATGATCTTCCTTCTAATGGTTAGACTCTTTTGAAGGAAACATGGCTCTAAAACCATGTTATATTTTCAATATTTTTGTTAAAATTAGATTTACCATAGAATTTTTATCTTCTTTTAACATTCAATAACTGTATACTGAAATATATAAGAAGTAGATAAAAAATCATAAGAAGACACAAATATTTTATCCTGGGAAAACCCCAAACTCAGGGAAAAATCCAACCAACTTTTCTTAGAGGGAATCTTTCTAATATTCTAATACAACCATAAACAAGATTTATTCACAAGAGAAAACCAATAATGAATAAAACCTGATAACAAATACTTATATCTTCTTCTTGTCAAACCCTAGTGAGGGTAGATAACCGAGTCACCATAGAACTGGCACAAGATAGGTGTATCAATAGAGAAATATAATGTACCAAAGAAAAAATGAGTAACTGGTACTTGGAACTATTACTGCAATTGTAACTACTACTGCAACTGCAACTACTATTGCAACTGGCACAAAGCAACTGTGAAGAGCCACAAAACCTTAGTGCAAATCTTTCAGAGTTATCGCACAAGAGGGACCACCCAGAGCCACCAAGAATATCCTTCACCAAGTGTGGCACACTCTCCAAAGAACCAGAACCTAGAAATGGTGAAACAACCACAACTTCACTTGTTAGATTCCTAGTGGGCACTGGAGAAGGAGAACTATCTGAGTGTATAAATGAAATGATCCAGACCTTTATTTCTACTAATATGGGTGCTTGTATAGGTCCAACTTCTTATTCTGGGTATTCATATTTAATTTATTATTTTTGTGGGTCGACTTCTCTTCGTGGAAATTATATTTCCACTTTATTTTTTTTCCTGTGGGCCAACTTCTCTTCCAAGGTGTTCTTAAACTGTTCAATGGTCTTCCTTTGATTTATGGAATCTTCTTCTTCTCTAAGAAAATTTTTCTAGGAGGGAATACCTCTCGTTGTTACCAAAACATCAATAGATCCATCCTTTTAGGTGGTGATAACTTATCTCTTCTCAGCCTAAGTAACACCAACTCTCCTAGTGTCTCCAAGTCTGCAAAAAATGTACCACTATAGTCATCTCCTTCTCATGAATGGGGTATCTTTGTTTGTGAACTTGGAGCTTTCTTCTTTCAAAGGAAACTGGATGTCCCTCATGTGGTAAAACCCATCCAATGGAAAAGTATGATTCATTCGTCTACACTTCAAACGATTGCTCAAAGTGTGACAACTTCAACATGGGAGCGATGATAATTCTTCTTTTTATCTCTTCAAACAAAAAATTTATCCTCTCTATCCAGTTCCATACTTTCTCCCTTTTCAACGAGTCTTTGAGCGGTCCAATAGTCTTGGAGTAGGCCTCTAGGAACTTACAATAGTGGTTGGCTAGTCCAAGGAAGGTTCTTATGTCATGAACTATCTACAGCTCTTTCCAATCTTTAACTTTGTTGACCTTCATGGGGTCCATGTGAATACATCCTTAGCCAATCCAATTCTCCAAGAACGGTACCTATCTTTGTCTTCCCAAAAACACACTTAGACTTCTTGAAGAACAATTTGTTATGTCACAACATCTCAAAGAAATATGCCAAATGTTTCTTTTTCTCCTCCATACTTTAATTTTACACTATGATGTCCCCCAAATACACCATAATGAACTTTTCCAAAGTTGACCACAAAATATCATTCATCAAGTTTTAAAAGGTTGCACGGGAATTGCACAACCCAAAACGCATCACAAGGAACTCGTAGCTCCCATACCTCATCACCATGGTTGTCTTCACCTCATATCCATATGAAATCCGCTCTTGATAAATCCATGTCGCAACTCAATATTTGAAAATACTTTGGCCTTAGCCAACTTGTCAAATCAATCAAGAGCTAAAGGAAACAGGGTATTGTTTCATCACAATTTTTTTATTCAATGCCCGATAATCCAAACACATCCTCATCTATGAAGTCTCATTCTTATTCCAAGAGAAAACCGGGCACGATATGGTGACCTAGACTGATGAATGAAGACAACATCATTCAATTTTGTCAACTGTCACTTCAACTCTTCGAAACTCATGTCCAAATAATCAGTAAAGAGATATTATCTTTGGCTGCATTCAAAGCTCTATCTCTATACAATGGTCAACTATGCATTATGGTGGAATCAATTTCGACAACTCATCTCACATTTTTTTCCGCAAAATCACTCAATAATTCTGTGAGCTCAGGTGAAACATGCGTCCCCACTCCATCCTCCTGAACTTCTCCAACATTTGGTGCATAAATATGTGATCCATTCTTCCTTGTTTCTCTCTTCATACTCAGTTCATGCACAAGATGCACCTTTCCACAGGACTTCCTTGTGGTTTTGCACACAACCCACGCCCTTTTTTCACCAAGTATAACCATATTTTCCATCCATGGCATGAAGACCAAATCGTCCTCCTTAGGAACTCTTTCCCAAGAATCACCTTAAAGTCATCCATAGGAGTCACCGTGAAGTTATCCTGACCTTCCACCTTATTAAGTCGAATGTGAATCGAGGAGGGAACATTAGTTTCTTCCTTTTCGTTAGAGTTTACTTAACAAGAGCTCCACAGGAGGAGAATCTAAGTCTGAAATCCTTCACTACCTTAGTATCCAGAAAGATGTGCAAGGAACCTAAGTCAACGAGAGCTCGCACTATTCCTCTATTGATAACCATATCCACAAATGACAACTAATGGTCTTGGTTGTCAAGCTTTCCACCCAAGGCACCTAATGCACCAACCCCCCGTAGCTTGCTACAAATTGATGCTTGCCACTCATTATGTGTTTAGGGAAAATACAAATGGAATCTTAATACAACGTATCTATGTTGTGTTGGTCTTTCATAGACTGTGTGGGAGCGCCCCTTGGTCTACCACTTGGTTCCAAGGTGCTTTGTTGCAGGTCCCTATAGATCCTAATTTGTTTCCCTAACCAAGACACTTCTACCTCAGGTTGCAGTGGGACACTTGACTTGACAAGCCTTGAGTCATACACGACCTACTTTCATTGTACGACTTCATCTGCCTATATCCAAGGATTCACACCACCCTAGGTTGTCCCTCTTTCGGACAGTGTGAATCCTCTCATACTGTGTGTTGTCTCCGCAAAGCTCTCTGTTGTGAAACTACTCTAATACAATCTGTCACACCCCCAAGAGTCATGCCCAAGTTCAACCTTGGCATCTTGTGGGCATGCGACATGGCGATGGTTCTCACTTGGAAGCCTAGTTGAACCAAGGATGCTTTGCTCGGACTATGCCTCTTCACCTAGAACATACCCATTCTTTGTTCTAGGCTACACACGAGTCACATCCTTACTCTATGCAACTTAGTTGTGTACTTAGACATTTGTTAACATTCTTTAACGCTCAGTGAATCGGACATACAACAGAAAACATGCGAAAACATGTGAAAACATAAGAGACAAAGATATAGTGTAGGCGGCACCAACGGTGCCTAATACCTCGATTCATTTATTATATTGCGAAACAAAAACAAATCTTTACAAAGAAGGTGCTACTGTCCCAATTACATAGATGGGAAAAATCTCACGACTCTTCCTTATACATCAATACTCTCAGACCTACGGTTTTGTCACACCAAGATTTCCTTTGTTGTTCCTCCTTGCCTCAAACTAAGGTGTGCCCCACTTGTGCACCTATCTTGGGAGCTCCATATCTCTTGCCTTAACTTTCTTCTTATTCCTTTGGTTTGCACCCTTGCCTCTATGTCTCTTTCCTTCACTTTCTTCGTGTTCCTTTGGTTTTGTGCCCTTCTACACTTATAGAGACTCCAAAGATCACTTGTGTGAAACATCATGTGTTTTGGGTGTCACGCTCCTTCACAAATTGTTACACTCAACCGAACCATCATGTCCCTATGTGGATCCAATGCTCCCAAACGAACATGTTCGTCCATTAACCGTGACATCCCTTGGGAACACGATCACATTAGTATTGTCTATCGCATGGATGCTCATAATCTCCCCTACATTGATCATGATAGCCCAATCCCTCCCGAGTGCATGCAAGGTACAAGGAATGTTGACATATACTTTTCCGTTGATATCCTACATCGAAACTTGATATATGTAGCCAGCTGGAATAAATTGGTTACAAAAAGCGATGAGTTTTATACACCCAGCTTTATAATATTGGGAAAGTATGTACACTCATTATGCATATATATTGATCACACTTTATAATAATAAAATAATGATAAAAATATAATGATTTTTTTTTTGAGGGGATAGTAAAGTTAGATCTTAAATTGGTATATAAGATATTTTTGTTGGTGAGACACAAGGAACCTACCTCGTACATAAATTTGATTTATCTACTCTTTCTTGATTTAAATATTTCTTAATTTGAACCAAAAAAAAGAAAAAGTTATTATTAACTATTAAACCCACTAAAACACATATACATAACAGTTCAAATAACTTTCCATAAAGAAAATGATGACACTCATCTGATGTAACTCCTCCCTTTGTCGTTAAGAGGCAAAGATAGCCAAATATCCGTTCGTGTCGCGTTGCAATATCTGCAGTCGTTGTGGTGCGGGTTGTCAAACACTTTCTTTGAACATATTCAAAAATATATATTATTCATGCCTTTGAAAGTCGACATTCTTGTGATAATACCAAATATGATAATGTCAGGTGAAATTATTGAAAATGAATATATACAGAGAATATTTAATCATTCAAGCGAAGAAATTATAAAACAGGTAGCATTCTTAGCCTTTTGAAATGGACATTCTTTCCATTGAAATTATCCGAAAATGGCGAACATTATACACCTTTTAATTTATTTTTATTTCGGATGAATTTTGAACTAAAAGCCCATTACTTTTATACTTTGGGGTTCGAAACATTATACATCCAAACATTTTTTTATTACGAAAATTTCCACTATCACATTAATGTTCCAACTATATTTTCGTGGTTCATAATGTTTTGCCAAAATGCAAGCATCTGTTCTTAAAATATAGCATCTGGCATTGGGACCTAGGGGTCAGATTTCTGATAATAACGTCACGTGATTCCAACAGGTAGAGTCCATTTCTGACTCCATCTTCCTTCTGTGGGAGACAAACCATCATTTAAGTCTCTATGCAATGATTACTACTATTAATATGTAGGAGTCGGCAAAGCGGAAGAGGCAGAAAATTAGGTTGGGTCCATTTCTCGG
Organism: Picea engelmannii; assembly: GCA_009831015.1. Lineage (NCBI taxonomy): Eukaryota > Viridiplantae > Streptophyta > Pinopsida > Pinales > Pinaceae > Picea > Picea engelmannii. The sequence goes on from ML783702.1 coordinate 914,880, forward strand.
TCTGTTTCGCAGAAAATTAGGTTTCGTCCATTTCTGGGTCTGTTTCGCAGAAAATTAGGTTTCGTCCATTTCTGGGTCTGTTAACGCGGAGCTGAGAGCCGGGAGCCTGTCTTGAAATTAGGATCAACCCAATGGAGGCGGAATCGAGAGCGAGAGGAAAAGAGGGGATCTCCCACTTTGTTCTGGTTCACGGAGCATGTCATGGAGCGTGGTGTTGGTACAAGCTCTCAGATCTGCTAGAAAAGGCCGGCCATGTCGTCACAGCCATTGATTTGGGGGGAGCTGGAGTCAACCCAAAGGACGGCGAGGCAATTCGTAGCTTGGCAGAGTACAATGAACCACTCGCCGAATTCATGAAATCTCTTCCACATGGAGAGGGAAATCGAGCAGAGAAGGATGAGAAAGTAATATTGGTTGGTCACAGTATGGGAGGCGTGAATTTGACTTGTATGATGGAGCAATTTCCACACAAAATTGCTGCGGCTGTATTTGTCACTGCTTTTATGCCGGTTTCCGGTACAACCCCTCTTCAGCTTATAGATGAGGTATGACTATTATATTCAATATCATTGTAAATCTATCAATTTACAATTTATTGCCACACAAAATTGCTATTTATAATAAAGAATAAATTAAAAGTTGAATTAATTGATATTCTTAATACTTTGTTGTATTTAATGTCTCAAAATTGATAACGACCTTTATTTATTTTTATGGGTTTATATATGCTAACCGTTTAACGTTATCCACATTACTCTGTTGTAAAAGCTCCTCTATTTGCAACAAAACGTTCACTTAATTTCAGAGAGCTTACAATCATGTTGTGATGCTGCTGCTTCTTCTTTTGCAGATTTATCAGAGAAATCAAACGTGGGGAGACACTGAATTCAAGTATGGACTTGACGGACAACCGAACAGGCCGACGTCCTTCAGATTTGGGAGGAACTTCGCGCGAGAGTATCTATATCAGAACAGCCCCTCTGAGGTTACTAACGGATGATAATGATGCCCTGCTAACTAAATATATATTGATATCATTTCTCTTGTATTTACTTCTTTGATTATCTTGACCTAATTTAAGGCATTGAGACTGGTCCATGGCAGGATATCACGCTAGCGGAGTGTCTTCAAAGAAGTATGCCTGTGTTGGAAGATGAGGTTTTATACAGCAGTGAGAATTATGGTAGAGTCCGTCGAGCGTACATAGTGGCCAAGCAGGATAAGGGAATAGTGGAGGAACTGCAGAGGAAGATGATAGCCGATAATTCCCCCGATGAAATCTATGACTTGGAGTCGGATCACAGTCCCTTCTTCTCTTGCCCTGCTCGGCTAGCACAAATTTTGCAAGAAATTTCTCGTGCATACGATTGAACATCATATTGATACCTTTATGTGATATGAATAAGGATAGGCCACGCGTAGATCAAGGGACTATCATCCATGGTTAAAAATTTGTGGATTTAAATTTTCTCTGTAATTCATGTGAAGTTGGTTGGAATTTAGATTAATATGATATCACATGGCAGCGGTGCCTTTCCTGTCCTACAATGCCAGAGCTTGCAATATTGTCCTACAATGCAATAACTTGCCAAATTGTCAAACTGTATCTTATTATGCCGAAAGGCGTATACCTATTGACAATGGGCAGATTTAATAGGGGTTTAGTGCTTAATAAGTTTTCTATGGACAGGATTAAATATGGTTGGACTATTCTTAGTAGTCACACAAAATAAATGGCTGTGATTTCAATCATTAACTTTCTAGCTATTATAAAGACATCCGTTTATGTGTTTACTTTTTTACATTTATCTAATCATATTTGAAAATTACTTTGATAGCTAACTGATTGCCACTAAGTGATTAACAAAAATGAAAATATTAACACCAGATAAATGAAGCTCAACCGTTTATTTGTTAATCAATAATAAAATTTAATATATTATTTTCAACCTTATCAACCTTTCGACATTAATCAGCCACAATTATGTAGCTGTGCTAGTTTGTAAGAGTATATATTAATATAGTATTATTAATGAGAAAAACTAGTTATTATGCTCCAACTCTTCATTGAACAACCTACAATATTTTAATAAAGGAAATACACACTGAGATATAACTCTTCATTGAACAACCTACAATATTTTAATAAAGGAAATACACACTGAGATATGTCCGGTTTGACCTTAAATACTTTAGACTACATTATAAAATCTCATTATTTTAAAATAATACGATGTTTAGTCTTAAGCTTTGTAAGTGATTTTGGAAATGGAAAACCTTCAAATCGGTAAAATTCTAAGCTGGATGCTGACTGTCAATAAATGGAATATGCTCCATCAACTTCCCCATAATTTGTACTTCACACAAGGATAAAACTGCACAAAGATATAGAAAGTGACACATATCAAAGATGCCCACAAAGATTTGAAAGTCGACACGTATCAAGGAAGCCCAACTTAATGCCAGTATAGATTTGAGCTCGCTGCACGGTCGCCACACAGTCTTTTATGAATATGTCCAAAAACGCTGACACATCATAATCAAAACAAAAACTATACATACACTGACACATCATAATCAAAACAAAAACTATACATACACTGCTCCAAATTTGTTAATAATCCAAAACTGACATATATTAAAGATGCCAAATAATGGCAATATGTCAAAAATCACAGTAGTAAAAAAACTGACACAGTTGTTAATTCTAAAATTGTTTTTTTTTTTAACATTTTGACTTTACAACATAGTTGTATTGGAAATGGTCTAGGCATTTTCAACATTTCTGAAATTTGTCCAGATGTTTTGGGATTTTGGGAGGTAGTTCTTAATTGGCTGGGAACTGTTATGGGAATTTATGAGTTTTTTTGGGAAGCTTCAATATCAAGAAAATGGAAACTTGAGAACTAGTTTCCAAATAGAAAGATTTAAATTAAAATTCTATTAAAATTAAAATGTAAATATTTTTATTCAATTATCACAAATATATAATTTATTACAAATATTTTCATTATGTTTATTTAAAATATCAATATAATACAAAAGCTAAACTACAATAAATATTATTTTTAAAATTATTTAAATAAACAAATTTAATACTACTCAGTTTATGTTGTGGATTTGAAATTTTTTTAATGCATGTGAGTTTTTATTCAAGTCAAGATTAAATATGAAAGTAGAATAAATCAATACCCTATCCATGAAAAACATTTTTTCTAGTTTGTTGTTGCTATCAACCAACCATATCATTGACTTTTATTGTATTTCCATATTACAATTGTAGCACTATTTAGCTTTTTCCAATCAGAATAAGAATAATGCTTCAAATTTACAAAGATGTTTAATGTTTATATATAGAATTTTTAATTATTAAAAGATGTTAAAACTTTAGATATGTATTTTCAATTTTGTTTCTCATTTTTTAATGGAATCTTTATGGATATTAAAGTTTCAATACTGTGTTTAAAAATTAGATATTGTAGTTGTTGCAATAAGAACAAATATGTCCTAAATTAATTAACTTTGTCGTGGATTGATCTTCAATTTTATCATTATCTACATACATTGTAATCTAAAATATTTTTTATATAATTTTAATATATATTATTGTTGAAATGCATAAAAATATTGTGCATCATTTTAATAATTTAAATATATAATCAAAATATGGGAAATAAATAAAATTTAAATCAACTTAATTACATGCTAAAATATATGATGGTTACTTTTAGAGACATAAAGATTTTTAGTAAATTATATAATTATCTTAATGTAAAGATTTTAATAAACTAGTGAATTTTAAATGATATAGTGACATATTTAATCAATTTACATATTTATATAAAATAAAAATAAAAATATGTTTACAATAAAACTTTAAACTAATTAATTTTGAATGATTTAGTGATATATTTAATCTATAGACATATTTACATAAAATAAAAATATAGATATGTTTACAATAAAACTTATAAGATTTATGAAAATATAAAATAAATTATAAAAAAGTATAATTACAAATATGAAATCTTATTTCAAAGATATGGCAATTTACAATAATTTAATTTCATGATATTTTAATATATTAATAATATAATTGCAAAACTCAATTTATTCAAATCTTCATTTTCAATTATCCTATCTTATATATAATATAAGATATGCTTGTATTCATATTATCTTTAATTTTCCCTTTTTTACTAAATAAACAATATTTTTTATTTTTTTTTATATTTTTATTTGTTAAGTGAACTACTTTTGTTTTTTTATAATTTATAATTTTTATATTCCAACTTATTTAAACTACTAAATGGTAATAACATAACGTGAACTAACAAATTATATATTTTATGCCAAATTTTCTTTAAAATATATGTTTTATGCCAAAGGAAAATTTCCTTGAAATTTTTTTAATTGTTGTTTCATTTAACATTATTATTGTTTCAACTCTATAAATATAATAAGAATTGGATACTATAATTTCTACTTATAAAAGAAATTAAATAGTATCAAAATATACATGTTTAAATTTACAAATAAGTTAATTTGGAAGTTTAGTAATATATCATAAAACTACTGTATCTATTTTATATGATAAGAAATATGCTTCTATTAAGTATTACACTTATTAAATGGATTTGGAGTAAGTATATTAATTAGATTTTTATATAAACTTTAGAATTAGTTTTCTTCTTTTAAATTATAAGAAATATGATTTCAATGAATATTACATTTTTCAATAATGTTAAACATATCAATACATGTCTAATAATTAAATACATGTCTAATAATTACATAGATAATTTATCAAATATTTTTTACAAATCTTTATATAATAACTTAGAGATTTAAATCCTACACTCACCAATATATTTGGAATAAATATATTAATTAAATTTCTATAAACTTTAAGATTAATCTATGTCTTTTAAATGATAAGAAATATTTTTCTAAATTTTAAGCCCTATAACAATATTGCATCTACCAATATATTTGTAATAATTAAATAAACAATTTATAAAAGATTTTTTATAAACTTTTATATAATAATAGAGAGATTTTATTAAATCTTATATTCTTCAATATATTTAGAATAAAAATATTAATTAAATATTTATATAAATGTTAGGACTAATCTACTTTTTTAAATGATAAGAAATATACTTCCATTAAATATTACATGTTTGTATAAAATTACAATTATATAAATTAACTATTTTAATTTTGTATAAAGAAAAAAATTAAAAATAAACTATTTTAAATTTGTGTAAAGGAAAAATTACAAGTAGAAAGATTTTATTTTATTTCCTTTCTAAATAAAATTTG
>ML783702.1:926454-947110 GCA_009831015.1 Picea engelmannii
AAACAACCATACCATATAAGTGTAGCAGCTTCTTTACTTATTTAGGTTGATGGGATGTTAAAATTTCTCTTCCCACTAAAATTTTTATTTCTAGCTTTAATTTTATGGGTAGAAATCTAATCCCATGGAACGTTCTTTGAACTTTCTATGAAGTTTGAAATGAGCTCTAGACCAATCAGAGTGGCCTTCAAAAGTATTTTGGGCTTTACCTTTCACCACGTCCTCTGTCTCATGTGGCTACCACATATAGACCTCCCCATGTTATCTGCATCGACAGATGGGTTGGTGTTTGTGTTTGCGTGGTAGTGACATGTGCTTAGACACGACATGACCCGTTAACAATCCTTCAATGGAAATCTTATGTGCAATTGGGAAGGGAACTCATCTGGATCCATAGTTCTACCTCACTCGGCATAGAATAATCAACGAATGACGACGAGTCAGATTCTCACTCATCGAGAAGATAGGTTCTGCCACCAAACCTTTTCTTCGATTCATATCCTCTCGTCATCCCTACAACAAAAAAATACAACAATGAGGAATTAGGGAAAACAATGGTCATGATTCACTCAGAACCCCCGAACCACACAACGGATAGTTGTCTTACCCAACTCCAATCGCTCAACAGTCGGGTTCTGCAACAAGATCTAACACTGAGATCTTTTTCGATGACTCCCCGGTAGATTAATGGCCCACGTCGACTCAAGCTCTCACCATAAAAAAATATTGTCCCTCACAACTTTGTGGTTCCTCTCAAACGATTCCTTTCGAACTGGGATTTTCCAATAGATCCAATGGTCATCGGATCCCCACATTTAACAATTAATATGCTCTCAAATATCATATTGGATCAACAGTTAACCAACCTCAACCCTTTGCTACTAACCTAGCTTTGTATTTCTCCACTTTCACTTCTACATTCAACTTCATTTTAAATACCCATTTTCTGCAAATGGTATTTCTTCTAATAGGCAACTCCACTAGATCCCAAGACTCACTCTTATCCAAGGTTGTCATTTCTTCAACCATGGCCTTTTTCCATAGTTTTCCATCATATGAATTCACTTCATCTCTAATAGTTCTAGGATCATCACCAGTAATAGATAAAGAAAAAATTGAATGAAAATCAGGTGGGGTATACCTTTCCGGTATCCTTTTTCCCACACCGATCTTTTCAATACTGGAGTATGGGGATCTTATTTTTATGATTCATGTTCTTCTTTAGACTCTGATTCATCATCCTTTAGCTCAAACTCTATTTTCTCTGGTTCTTCCTTACTTGGTAGGACTCCATGTTTGACAACATCATTCATTTATTTAAATACCACATCTTGGAAATACACAACCTTCATAGTCTCTGGGTTCCAAATATTATAACCTATGAGACCATCTTTATACCCATAAAGATACACTTTTCATCCTTCTTATCTAGCTTACTCTTTTCTTCGTTTCGAACATGAAAATAGGCCTCACAACCAAATACCTTGAGAGGTCTGAGAGAGGGTTTGTTACCAGTCCTTAACTCATCTGGAGTCTTTTCATCCAGTGATAATGATGGTGATTGATTGACCAGGTAACATGCAATACCCACTTCCTCGACCCATAATTTTTTCCCTAACCCAACACTACTGAGCATGCACGTTGTTTTTTCCATCAACATCATGTTTATTCATTCTCCAACTCCATTTTGTTGAGGTGTATATGGAGTAGTATTCTATCTTGCTATACCACACTTCTTACATAACTTTTCAAATTCATTCCCGCAAAACTCTCCACCATCATCTATCCTCAACACCTTAATTGTTTTTCTCTTTTTGATTCTCAACAAGAGCCTTAAACTCTTTAAACCTATCAAAGACTTCATATTTGTTCCTAATGAAATATATCCAAGTATTCCTTGAGAAGTCATCTATAAATGATATATAGTACACATACTTTCCCAATGATGGAACCGTCACAGGTCAAAACACATCATTGTGCACTCGCTGTAAAATTCCTTCTTCCCTCATTGCACCACAGGGGAATATTACCTAATTCTACTTTCCATATACACAATGTTCACAGAAATCAAAATCCAAAGAGTAGTTAGAAAAACCTTCAACCATACCTTTACCATGTAGCAATCAAAGAATATTCTCTCTGATATGCCCTAGTCTTTGATGCCACAACATAGCCTTTTCTCCAGATAATGTAGGATTTTTTTCTTCTTCTCCAATATCAATAACAATGTAACTATTACACCTATCACTAATAGTGCTTCCTTTCATCTTATACATATTTCCAATCTGAAATCCCTTCAACAACACCATTTCTCCTTAAACCATCGTTCATGTTTCTTTTTGAAATATAGTTTTTACCCATACATCATCCATTTTTCTTACAGAAATCAAATTTCTAGCCAATCCTGGGATGTGCATAACTCCAAGAAGTTTTCTAATCCTTCCACATATGAGACTCAACTTGAATTTTCCTTGTCATATGATTGTGGTTGTCGACTCATCACCTAGGAAAACATTACTTCCATCATACCTTTCATATTCACAGAACCACTCCCTGTGGTGAGGTATATGAAAGGATGCACCTGAGTTAACCATCCATGCCTCATGATTTAAATATGTTCTTGAAGAATCCAAGTACACATCCCCTCCTTCCTTGGAGGTCTTTTCATCTTTAGAGGGAGCACCTTCAAATCCCTTCACTTTCTCAACACTTTTCAATCTACATTGCTTCTTGAAGTACCCTTCTTTTTAACATCTCAAACATACATTTACAAGATTTCTAGGACAGTTAGATCTACCCTTGGATTTAGATCTCCCACTTGAGGACTTAGATCTATTTCTTTCCTGGGAGAATCATCTTGCAAATAATGCATCTTTTCTCTATCCTTGCATGTTCTTCCATCTCATCTCCTCTGACAACGAGGATGAGACCACATCATCGAAACTCAAGGTATTTGTGTTACTACTTATGGCCACAACCAAACTATCCCATGAGTCTGGTAAAGAGCACAATAAATTGATACACATATCTTCATCTGAAATTTTAATCTCAACACACAATAACTGACTTACCAAAGTGTTGAAGGTGTTCAGATGCTCTGTCACATAGTCTCCATATCTCATCCTTAGGTTATACAAATTCTTCCATGGGAGCAATTTATTTACCAGGGACTTAGACTGATACAAGTTCCCCAACGTATTACATAACTCCTTGGATGTAGCTTCCTCTCGCACATTTAGTAATATTGAATCTGAGAGACATAATCAGATTGTGCTCTTCGCCTTTCGATCCAACTTTTCCAGTCATCTGTTGATGTTCTTGTAGGTGCATTACTTAGATCCAACATGATCTGTTGATCTCTATCTACAAACAAATCTTCCATCTTGAGCTTCCACAACTCAAAATTTTACCCATTAAATTTCTCAATCTTTATTTTCAAACTTTTCACCATTTATTTTCACATCAAGAATCAATACCATAGATATTCCACTATAACAAGGATTATCACAGTCCTGAGCCAAACCCCTGATCACATAGGCATCCCCCTAAAGCCAATAATTTCTTTGATACCAAATGTAGATTTTAACCTTGTAGAATTATTTACCGCAAATAGATTTTCAATTAAAAAAACATAAAAGATACAATGGAAAATACACACATTACACAGAGAATTTTCCCCTGGAAACCAAAACCGAGAAAACCAACATATTATATATTCATTCTCTCATACAATGTTTACAATACAATATACATATAGGATCCAACAACATACAAAACCCTAATCCAATTATTTGGACTAGTCAACAACCCTAATTCTTTAACTGGAAATAGAAAACCATCGATAAAAAAACATGTGCCGAAAAAATTCCCAAAAACAGACACGAAAACTGGTAAATAAAAAAATTATGGGGGTGTTACCTCCCAACCCCCACTCTGGGGGGCTTCCGCGACCCTGCAACCCCTCGGGAAAGCGGGCGCTTCACCCCTCTCTTACCCCCTTGTGTTCCCGACGCAACATATATGCTACTTATATCCATGTAAAGAATATAACACATACCCAACACTCACCTTATTAGTTGGGATAGGTTCAACAAGACTACCCTCATCTTCTTATCAAAAAACATTGTGTAGTTACTTTTAGCATCATACCCTTGACGCAGTAGATTGTGATGTACCTCCCTTCAACTTCCTTATTTTACTCTTAAGAATATATTATCAATAACAAACAAATTACTTGTATAATTCTCATAACAATACTTACAACATCTTTAAAGATGGAAAAACACTTCAACCTACCTTTTCTACCATTCCTCTACCCGACCTTGCTACCTTTCATCAGGTTTTTTTTTCACAAATTCCTCTCTATGTCTCTCTCTCTATGCCCTAATCCTCACACCCTACAAGTTACTATATCATCCTTAACCTATACCCATTCTCAATTGGTTATTCCACCTTCAACCCACATTCAAATCCCTTATATCCAATATAAACATCAATCATTTTCCCTTTCATCTTCCTCGCTACATTATTTTTCTCTTATGCCTCTAGCGCTCTCAACACCTACATATATGTGTTGTATTGTACAAATATCATATTATATCACACACCAATTTCTTATTCTAGTTTGATGTAGTGAATTGAAGGAACACAAAACAATTGACACTTTTTAAAGTGTAATCTTTCAATTCTTCAATCCTCCAAGCATCACTCTACTCTTCTTACATCAACATCTGAATATTTGATGGCTAAAACATGCATGTATTTTGGTATTTATGACGTTATATCTACACATAATTTATCTCCTCTATTTGATGGAGTCTCACATTTAAATTATGATATGCAAGCCTTAGAAACATCTACCCTCCCTTATGGCTCCAATTCACATGTGGTGTTACACATGTAGTTCTCTTACATCTAGTATGCAATTTTGACTTACAGTGTTACCCCTCTAATGGATAAGTCTATTCATGCCATGATACCATTCAATCATATGTTTTATGTAGATTTTGTATAGAACCCTCACTTTATTCCCCATCTAATATCTTTTTTGTACACTTATCTTTACTAGGTCATCTCCTCCATAGTTTTATGGTAGGCCACAAACCCTTAGTGAAACATCTCTAGGCTACATCACACACTCTATATATCACACACACATTCATCGTGAGAAATTTAGGGATCCCTTTTACACACTTAAAATTCAACACTAGCACGTATCATCTACATAACTTAGCAAGAAAGAAAACATGCACATCATACAAGTACCTCTTGTATTGTTTCCTACATACATGACATGCATTATATTCTCATTTTAGTTCTAGTTTGAGAAGGATCACTTGGATTCACGACAATATTCATAACAACAATGATTATAACCCAACACTTCCATTTGACATAAGATTATGCATATATGTGACATTGACATACACAAGCATCACACAATCCAAAACTACTTTCTTAGACTAGCAACACATTATTTCCACCTTCTTTCCTCCCCCTAGACACATTCATTAATCATAATTTATGGTACATACATTTCCATTTCCATGGTATTACTTAGCTCTATATCTTTTACTACCACTAGACATCTTCCTACACACTATCATTGAGTCACCGCAATGCCCTATAGGTCTTCTTATCTTACAATAGGGATCCATTGTTACAACTCTCTCACCTATACACTCATAGGATTATTTCCAGAGTGATTCTCTACTCAACACTCATATTCCATAAACATATCTAATTCAACATTTCTTTTATCCTTATTCTTTTCACTTTCATATCCTACTACCTACCGCATAATTTGTTTTTGATGATTTACATTGAATGCAACTATGGGCTATTACATGTTTCTATGTAGCTTCACTCTTAGTATGGTGATCTTTATTTTACAATTCATTTTTAGCATATTGGTATAGTCATTTGTAGGAATTTAGATAAAAGAATGAGGTTTGCAAGGGCATAGTCACCCAATTCATTGTCTAAAGAAAGATAGACAACTAGGTTAGCCAACTCAACCACCTAGCAAGGAGAATGAGAGTCACTCCTCCCTTGGGGGTGAAATATTCTAAGAGGTCCTTTTACATTTATTAACTCATATATAGTTGTGTTAGTTAACCACCTAGAAAGGAGAATGAGAGTCACTCCTCCCTTGGGGTGAAATATTCTAAGAGGTCCTTTTACATTTATTAACTCATATATAGTTGTGTTAGTTGGATAGTTAGTTAGAGCATCTCTTTCTAGCTTTCAGCTACATGCATGAGCATATAATATCGATTTCGTACTTTTTAGTGGCGTGCATAATTAGAATAGTGTTTTGATTTAAAAATACAGGTAAACATATAACAAGGGCATTTTCTTAATGAATACCACTAAGCTATATGTTACGATCCACTCTAATTTTTGGGTTTCTCATCATTCTATCTTATCTTTTCTTTAAATAAGTTACCACATTTTTTTTTCACTCATTTTTTTTTCGGGTAGTGTTAACCTTATTCAATTTAACATCACCATCATTTATCTATATATAAAATTTGTTTATTTTTAAATTTTTAATTCTAGAAATGCATAATTTATTACCACCATCATTTCTATCTATATATAAACTAGAAATTTATGTCGAAGATGCAAAAAGTATGCTATTATATTGTGGAAAGGTTGAGCAAGTTTTTTTTATAAATTTAAATATTCATCGAATCATTTTAAACATATTGGTTATATGAATAAAATATGTGGCACTAATATTTACAAAAATCTCATCCCATGGATTTACTTAATGAGACTCCTCAATAGCTAGTCTTATAGGATAACAAAGTATTTGCTATGTTCAACACCATTCTATCTCCATACTACTATATTTGAAGAAATGAATAGTGACTCCAATTTATTATTCTCTACCCATATGTATTAAAGTTAAAGATAAATAGAGTGAGGTGTTGAGGGTTTCTCAAGTTTAGCTCCATTTCCATGTAACTCGAATGATTAACCTTTGTATTCAATAAATACTATGGATTTGTGTATTCTAGCGTTTGATTAGATGTTGACTTCCCATTACTTTAGTGTTTGACTATACATATTTGCACAATCTGTAATGTTAGACATAGGGAACTCAAAAATGTATTATTTATATAATAAAAAAACTCTATTTGTCGTAATCTTAATTTTATTGGAGAATAAATTTGATGTCTTATTGCTACTCTCTTTGTTCCCAATGTATTCTAAACTTTTTCCCAATGTTTTAATTTTAATTTCTTCCCACCAATGTTTTCTTAATGCGCTAATGTATTCTTAATAACGTTTTTCCAATGTTTTAATTTTAATTTCTTCCCACCAATGTATTCTTAACCAAATGTACCAATTTTTTCTTAACGTTTTATTATTGACAAGAAATAATGCAATTTTTATATCATAACTTAATTCTAAAGTTTGTTGTAATTTTAAAGTTTGTTGCCTTCACTGCATTAAAACTTATGCTTTGTCAGTGCACCAATTTCAATGCACCGACACACAAGATTACTTCTCTACACCGCCTCACCACATTTTGTCTTCATTGTGATGTTATCTATTCTTCGCATTGTATCTTCATTGCAGTGCTAGTTCTATATACTCTGTGCATCTTTTCTTTATTGCATCCTTAAACCAACCATTACACAACAAAGAGGAGAACTAGGCATGAAAATGAAAATGACTCACTTACATCTTGATATAAGAAGTCCATGAAAGTATGCTTAATCTGGAATTGTCCTCGCATTCGCGTACAGGTAAGTTGTTTTCTCTTTATGATTCCTGGATAAGTTGTTTTCTCTGTTATTTAACTACAAACAACACAACAACAACCAATTTGAGTAGAGATATGTGAGTCACCAGATATATTTCGTTAGCTTTCATGGGGAAAAATCAGTTTTCTAAGTATTCTCAGTCCCATGGCGTTCATAAAACAAGCTTTAACAAGAATATTCAGGTCTCGCAAAACCCTCGAAACCATTGATTTGCTCATATTGTGATTAATTTTTCAGGTCCCCCAAAACCCTCGAAAATATTATTTTTCTCCTAGGAAGTTCGCAAGAAGAGAGATATCAGCAGGCAACAAGTTATAGATCAGCCTTAAGTAAGGTCAGTCGTCCATCCTAGCGAGTTACTAGTTTCTCCCGCAGAGCACTCTGTCCCAGGTAATTGAACTGTAATGGTATCTGGATCTGAACCTAGAACACCTAGAACTAGCTATGCTACTAGCTCTGTTGTTGGTGGTGCTGGAAACTACTGCCTTCCTTCCATCCCTACACCAACAATGGAGTAGGCCAATGTCGTAATTGAGATAGTTACTAATCCATCTATTTAATACATTAAGAAGGGAATAGAACAGCGTAATATTTTTCCATCTAAAATCTAATCTAAATTTTGATTCCTGATAGGTAATAGTACCGACTGAACCTTCTGATAATCTCGTAAGAAAGAACACTAATTGTTTACTATGCAGAAAGACTCTGATGCGTGGAAAACATGAGCAAGTAGCTCACATAGTGAATTCGTTGCCATATTATCTATGCCTGATGGCATCACTGAGATTCTAATCATGGCGGCCAATCGCCATTACTACCTTGTTTGTTCTTGAAGAATCATAACCCATAAAACAAACTTACTGATGATAAGTTGACGTCCTATAATATACTACATTGGGTTTTAATTGGACACAACCTTAGTATTATGCAACAATATGTAGCGACGGAGATTTTGGATGAACAGGACCACAACTAGGGTGAGCTTCTCGTTATGGTTGTAATTGATGGACAATCTTACGAGGCTCTTGCTGATATAATAAATCGCATGCTCATGTCTCATCTCCGCCCAAAGGTCTTATAACAAATAAAGCTAGGGGAAGCACAATAAGGTCAGCTACAAATAAACTAGAAGTTAAATAAATAAAAAATCAAATTATAGTGTTCATAAATTTAGCAACGCTTTGTGAAAATAGATTATTATAATGTACATAAATTCCCAATCTGATGAACAAACCAGTCCCATGATAATCCCATAAATAAAAACGATAATTCTTTACATGCATAAGGTTATGTTATAATATATTTGTCCATTTGATTCAATGTTGAAAGTAGGAAATGGAAAGGTTACATTATGTTCAAAACTAGAATGAAATTATGAAAACGGATTTTATTTAGGTTAATTGAAAAAAAAAACGTCCTTCTGAAACAACTCTACAATCCATATAAAAAAGGCAAGTACTTCAAATACAATCCCTCTGATAACAAACAACACATTAATGTACCAAAAATGAAGATGGTGAGCAATCGAATCTTTGAGTGCAAGAGCTGGATGTTCGGTGAAAAAGACAGAAAGTCCCAAATGATCGTACAACCAAACCAATCCCTCCCTCAAGAGCGATGGAAAAAATAGAAAAAGATCCATGGAAATAAAATCACCGAGGCTTGAAACCAAAACATCAAATTCTCGACCCTAGAGTGAACAGATGTTATTACTAACTAACGATGGAGTTAGAAACCCATGATGCCCAATCTCAATTTATGAACCACCGATCCTCTACAGCTACTTCCCTTAATATGCAAAGGTCTTCGATCTATACATATATGTGTCACCTCCAAAACTAGTAAGAACCCATCTACGTAGTAGGACTGAAACATATATTTGCTTGCTCCATCAAGGTAATCTAGAGTCATTTATAGGGAAGTTACATAGGGGATTTCCTTCCACAATCCCCGATTCCAGCTATGTGGATGAAACAATTATAGAGCATTTATGGAGGGGATAAGTGGGGAGATACCCCAGATTGCTGTTATGTATATTGATAAAATGAGAAGCAAGAAATATGGAGAAAGAACAGAGCAGAAAACAATATTCAGTTTATTAGGAATGTAAGGAAAAAGAGTACAAATGAAAGGAGTATTGAGCAAAGGGAAAATAGCTAAGCTAAATAGGCTCAAGCAAATCAAGAAATGATAGTACAGCTGGCCAGGACAGCTGGCAATGTACAGTCAACCCGTTGAGGTTACATTATATTTAACACTCCCTCTTAAAATCAACAGTTACAAACATCAGCACTGATTATGCCCAAGTGTTGTCTTTGAAAATCAAAAATAGATTTTCCCAGTGGCTTTGTGAAGATATCTGCGAGCTGATCTTGAGAACCACAGAATTGAAGTCATTAATGCAAAAAAAATTGTGCTTTTCAATGTCATCCAACTGCTGATGGATTTCTCTCAAACTTCGAGTTCTCTAATTTTGACTTTCAGAGGATGAGTCTTTGCTTGAAGTTGAGTCATCCTAAGAATTTTCAGATCGTCCTTGTACCTGCAATCTTGGAAGAGCAAGTTGAGGTATTTGTTGTCCTGAATTTTTTGTGTTTTCAGAACTGGGCAACAATGAATTTTGACTGTCCATTTGCTGATTTTCAAATTCGTTCCAGAGTTGATTTTCTAGAAATTTTACATCTCTGCTGAGAATTAGTTTCTTTGAGATTGGATTGTAAAGCCTGTAAGCTTTAGATGTTTCACTATATCCAGTGAAGATGCATTTCTCACTTCTATCATCAAGTTTCTTCCTTAATTCAGAAGGTATGTGAGCATATGCTATGCATTCGAATGTCCTTAGATGTGCAACATTGAGCTTTGTCCAACTCCATGCTTCTTGAGGGACTTTCATCTTTAGTTTTGTGGTTGGAGATCTATTCAAGAGGTAAGATGAGCATGCTACTGCTTCAGACCAAAAAGTATTTGACAAACTTTACTCTTTGAGTAGGCTTCTTGCCATGTTCATTATTGTCTGATTTTTCCTTTCAGACACTCCATTCTATTGTGGAGTATACCTGATTGTAGTTTGCATGATAATGCCTTGTGATTTGCAGAAATTTGCAAATACATTGGAGTTGTATTCTCCTCCTCCATTAGACCTGAGAGATTTTATATATTTGTCACTTTGTTTTTCAACTTCTGCTTTGAATTCTTTGAATTTTGCAAAAGTTTAAGACTTGTGTCTGAGAAAATAGCTCTAGATTTTCCTGCTAAAGTCATCAATAAACGTTAGCAAATAAAAGCTTCCACCTATTGACTATGTTTGCAATGGTCCACATAGGTCAGTGTGAACAAGTTCGAGATGTTGTTTGGATTGAGTGGAGGATTGTGGAAAACTAGTTCTCTTATGTTTTCCAAGGATGCAAGACTCACATGGGGAATTTTCTCTTTGAAGATAGGAAGACCTTTGACCATGGAGTGCTTCTATAGAAGACTTAGACTCTGAAAGGGTAGATGTCCAAATCTTGTATGACAAACGATAGTTTCATTGGGGGTGGATGCACTTTGTGCATATGTTTGGTTTAGATTTGCAGTTCTGAGGGTAAGGGGAAACATCCTATTCTAAGTCATGTGGATTTCAGAAATCAATTTTCAGCTGGGGGTTTTATCATAAATCCTATAGGATGCTCCCTCAAAAAATACCTTATAGCCATGTTCAATGAGTTGTCCTACACTTAGCAGATTATGTTTCAGATCTGGAACATGATAGACATTGTTTATGTCCTTCTTTACATTTTGTTTAGTAAGAATAGGTACAGTTCTTTTTCCTTGAAATTTGACTAAGGAATCATTTCCAAGTGTAATATCAGATGAGATTGAAGAATCAATGCATGAAAGTAAATCTTTGTTATCTGTCATGTGATTGTTGCATCCACTGTCCAGCAACCAGAGATCTTTAGGTTGTTCTTCAATCTTGTGGCATGAGAGAAACATACCTCCTAAGGTTTCTCCCGTATGATTTGACACATGTGCTCTGCCTAAGAGCCAAACTGCTTGCTTCTTCCTACACTCAAATTCATAGTGTCCATACTTTTTGCAGTAATAGCATTGTATGCTTGATTTGTCATTTGATCTTCTCCCTCTGCCTCTTTGAGGCTGAAAATTCTGATTCTGGTGTTGTTTTCTGTGACCTCCACTTGAGTGTTGGTTACTTGTAATACTCCCTCGTCCTTGGTGACCTCTGCCTCTCCCTCTGCTGAAGGAGAATTGAGTTTTGAAGGCATTGGCGATTGACTCATCTGTGAGATCCAGTCTGGTCTCATGTGTCAACAGGGAACCAATTAGTTCCTCTGTTGAAAAACATGACAGATCCTTGGATTCAAGGATTGTTGTAACAACCATTTCGAATTTATTTGGTAAACTTATGAGGAATTTCTCAACAATGCGTTGATTAGTGAGAGCTTCACCAGTCAATCTGATCTGGTTCACGATTCCCATGACTCTGAGGGTCATAAACTGATCCACATTTTCAGACTCTGTCATTCTTAAAGTCTCAAATTGCGTCCTCAAGGTCTGCAGTTTGACTGTTTTGACCCTATCATTTCCTTGATAGGCTGATTTAAGGATGTCCCAGGCCTGTTTTGAAGTACCAACGCCTGTGATTTTTGAGAAAATTGAGTCATCCACTAAATTTTGAATCCAGAATTTGGTTTTATTCTCTCTGTTCCTTAGAGTTGCCTGAGCATTTCTCTATGAGTTTGTCATGGTGGCAAGGTCTACTGGATCTGGTTCCACATATCCAAGATCCATTGGATCCCAGCACTCTTGTGCTTGCAAGAAGTCTCTCATTCAAAGATACCAAAACTTATAATTCTTTCCAAGAAGAATCGGACCTTGAGTTGGTCCTAAATTGCTAAATGTGGCCATCTTTAAAGAATTTAACAAAACTGAAGAAAGAAAAAAAAATTGTTAGAAATTTTGTGTTTACCTATTTCCTGCACGTAAAACCAAGTCTTCTAATTTCTTGCAGTGACTTCGGACTGAAAAAAGCGGTGTAAACCACTTCTTTGACTTCGATCAAGCTTGACCTGACTATCCGAGCGAAAGAGCGAAAGACTCAAATTATTTCAGAATTTCGCGTATTGCGAGTTCATGAGATTCTCGCCTCTAATTTCCCAGTAGCCGAAATTGCGATGGCGATTGCATTGATGGTCCAGATCCTCCTATGATCTAACGGTCCAGATCCTTTCAGGATTTCGCGAATCGATATTTCGCGACTCTTGAACTCTCGTCACAATGTTTTCCAAACCCTGAACTCCGAAATACCGAAATTTTGATGGTGCTTGGATCTGCTGCCACCTGTCCTCTGAGATGGATAGTCCTGATTCTCTCGCGAAATCTTCTTTCCCCAGTATTCACCTTCGTTCTCTCGGTGCCAAAAAAAAACGTCGATGGCTTCTGGATCTTCGCCACTTGTCACTCTAGATCCAACAGTTGGAGTGATTTTGTGATTTCAGGATTTCGCGTATTGGGGTATGGAGTGAAGTATCCTCTGCTTGTCCAACTCCCAATTCTCGATTTTGCGATAGCATCAGATCGACGATGCACAATCTTTCTCGATCCAACAGTTCAGATCGAGTTGTGATTTCATGATTCGCGAATTCTCACCGCAGTGTTCTCTGACCTTTACTCCCTGCAAGTCAGTGAAATGTCGAGATCTCGCCACATGTCCTCCTTGATGGACGGTCCCAATGATTTTGGGATTTCGTGACTTCGCAAGTCATCTTTTCTCCTATGTGCTCCAGAGGACTAAACCTTGTGCACTTTCTCCTGGATCCAATGGCTATCGGTCCTCTGCGCTAAATCTGACGGCTGAAAGTCTTTTGCCTTTTCTGCGCGCTCCTCATCCTTTCTGAACTCGATTAATGCCTCAGATTTGTTAGCAGGACCGATCTTACGGCTGCGACTGTTGTCCTTTGCTCCTTTGACATGTTCTTTGTTGCCTCTGCAAAGATTTTCTCCTGCGGAGGGAAATTCGTGAATCTTTGACAAATTTGAAAGAATTTCACGAATTCTTTAAATGTTTTTTCCCTTTGCAACAATCTTTGACGAATTTGCAAGAGTTTCACAAGATCTTTAGATGTTTTTGCTTTCTGCAACAATCTTTCACGAAATTGAATGAATTTCTTTGAATTCATTAAATGTTTCTGCCTCCTGCAGCTCTTCTTAATGAAACTTTGACGAATCTGTAAATGTTCACAATTCTTTACGCTTTCTCCTTCCGCAGTTTCTGCTCCCTCAATCTTTTGAGCGTATATAACTCTACTTCCTCGTGTGATCTTTCTGCAATGATCTTTTGAGTGGATGGCAAACTGCTCTCCAAGCCTTGTGAAGAAACTGTGTCCCATGTGCTCTGGTTGTTGGTTTAAGCTCTGCGTTTTTGAGGATCAGGCTACTCTCCAGACTGTGTGGAGAGGCTTACTGTTGAAGCTCTGATACCATGATAAAATGAGAAGCAAGAAATACGGAGAAAGAACAGAGCAGAAAACAATATTCAGTTTATTAGGAATGTAAGGAAAAAGAGTACAAATGAAAGGAGTATTGAGCAAAGGGAAAATAGTTGAGCTAAATAGGCTCAAGCAAATCAAGAAATGATAGTACAACTAGCCAGGATAGATGGCAGTGTACAGTCAGCCTGTTGAGGTTACATTATATTTAACATATATGAGAAGGAAGGACCAGGATCTATTACCACAAATGAAGGACTGCTACTGCCAAAAAAAAGCGAGGTACGAAGCATGCATGTGACTGTAGTAGCCCACGAGCTGATAAGAAGAAAAGAGTATGAAATAGGAAGGAAATCCAAGAAAGGGATCAATATATTCCTAGCAGTAGAAAAACCTAGATGAATATGATTACAATAGCCCACCCATCCTTTTTGAGAGACAAATAGTGAAAGTCTTACACTTGTAGAAAGATACCCAAATAGCTCTAAAATATTCAACGTACAGGGGAACAAGATGGTTACAGACACAATCTTTATACTTACAGATTTATGATTCAAAAAAAGAGGCAAATACTATACTCAATGAATGCAAAATACCATGAAGATGCAAATACTATGCTCAATGAAATGACTGCAAATAGCTTCTAATGTAAGGATGATGCTCTATTCAATAGATTGATTAAGAGCTATGGTCATGCCTTGTTGATGGAAGCAACTTTCAAGGTATTTCATTGGATGCATGATTTCTGCAAACCTAATATTGCTTCCTATAATGTTCTTCTAAGTGCCTTGGTGCAAAACCATCTCCATGAAACTACTATTGCATTCTTCAACGAGTTGGATTGTGCTGGAATTCCTCTCATACTCTCAACCTTCAATATCACCATTAATGCACTTTGATATGTCAAGAGAGAGGCAATTGGGCTTTCACGACAAATTCCTAAACATAAATGATCCTCAACGTCTGCATTTATAATACACTTATAACAGGTTTATGTGATAAAGGAGATCTAAAAGCATCCGCCAAGTTCCTGGTTGAGATGGTGAGTAAGAAAATTAAGCCTTAATGCAATGCACAATGCTGCAATCCAGGTGCAGCTACAATTCTTTGAAGCAGAAGTTGTTGAAATTAATAGTTGTTTAAATTTAAGGTTTTTCTCTTATATCTTTAAGATATTAAGTGGACAGATGTTTCAAACGGCCAACCATTTGGCCAGGGAAAACATCCAGCTGTTATACATCGGGAGAACCCGCGTCTTCCAAGAACGTTTAAAACGTTGGCCAATGTGATACAGGCAGTGTGTTATACATCGGGAGAACCCGCGTCTTACAAGAACGTTTTAAACTTTGGCGAGTGTGATACAAGTGCTACCTTCGCTTATGCTGCCCTAGATGCCGTTGCCTTTGCTGTAGATGTCTTTCCTAGAACAACATAAAGTCAAGCTACACTTGTCTCCGCTTACTCAGCCACTGGATCAACCGCCTCTGTTACCTTCCCCATGGGTGGTGCCCATGCCTTTGTAGGCTATGCGTATGCATATGTTTGAGGACCCAGATGTAGCGTTGGTCGATCAGCTGAATCATAAGAATCAACAAACTTTACATGAACGACATAAGAGTCAACAGACTTTACATCAACGACATAATCCTCAAAGCTAGGTGGTTAAAGGAATAATGAAATTCCATAGCCTGGTACAAAGTCGGATGAATCCACATTTTTCAAGGCTCATGGGCCTCTATTGCAGGCAGTCTATAATGGCCATGTGTTGGGGTAAGTTTGCTCTATAGTGGGCATATTTTCTGAGATCATATTTTCCGTAAAGACAAGAGAGAGACAACGGATTAATTATAGTAAAGGATATCCCGCTCTTAATGTATCTGGATTCCACAGGGTTCTTCCTTATCCCCAGTATTAATGAACCTTTACTTACACAGATTTGACATAAGAATTGAACGCCTTATCTCAAACTATTGGGGAATCAATTACCGTCTCGCTACCCCTTTTCACTAGCTAATTTACAACCTGCGCTGCACGAAGGCAGACGAGAACCACGCCTGGAGGATATGGGGAAACTTCGTGTTCGTTAGAGGAAGTAATAGGCAAAGTCATTCGTAAATGAAAAGACTTGGGCTTGAAAAAACAAAGCCTGACCTATTCATTCCCAACCTGTATTTTCTCTGTCGTATTGTTAATTGATTTATACAAAATTTTCGTTCATTAAATTTTCAGACTTTCAACCATTTTCAAACTTTCACTTTCACGGCAGGGACTAATTTGCTTGCAACACTTGTTTGGAAAGTGATAGAGAAGTAATAAAAATACAAATCAAATAGCATATAGCGATTACAATTACTTCTTGCAGTTGTTGAGTATCAAGCTAGTGAGAAGGTGGGTAGTAAAAATAAAAAATAAATTTCATATAACTCTTAGAATTCTTATAAATCAAAGTGATTTGCATGTCAACGAGAAGGCGTGTAGCATAGTTACCTAGATTTTATGTTACATATAGTTCTATCTTTCAATATTTCTAAAAAGAACTTTGATCATTTAAATAATATGATGTAAGTCACTGCATTGGTTTCAAAGGTGGCTAATCAAAATTGGATAAAAACAATTTGTTGGATTTAAGATATGTAGTTTACGTTGATATCTTTCCATATGGATACAAACTCAAGACATGTGATATGTTGAACTCTATCCCTTACTTTATGGAACAAATTATATATGTGTGGGGAAATGAATCAGAGGAGTTTAGGTATAAGATACGGCTTCAAAACAAAATTTTCTGGTTCCAATCATCATTTAGTTTCACTTCATTTTAAGTAAGTGGGGTATCAATTATAATTAAGATTTTGAGAAAGAACCTTTGGAAATGCTTGGAAATGGATAAGAGAAATGCCTAGCTTGTAGCCTAGACCTTCCATTTGACTTGACAATGATTTAACATTATTACATGAAAATTAAGATTGTTACTAATGTTTTTTATGATTTGAAGTCATTAGAGGGAACAAAGTGTGATATTCTCTCTCACTAACACTCATATTCTCTCTCACTAACACTCCATATGATTATATATGGACTAAATTTTTGGGTCAACCCTAGATTTGATTTTTGAGCAAATTTTTCTTAACAATCAAGTACAATGTACATTTTCATGCATACATCATCCATGACAAGAAAAGTGTTTGATCAAGTACAATGTACATTTTCATGCATACATCATCCATGACAAGAAAAGTGTTTGCACTTGTTAGATGGTTGTTGAAGGGCCCAGTGGTTAGTGGTTAGTTGTTTCTCTAAAAAATGAACCTTTACAACTTTTCAATTACTTTTCTATCAAAACCACCCAACATTTGAAGGGAAAACCATTAATCACAATCTTACATATTGATGATCCTCATTTAATCAATGATTAATAGCCCTAACTTGATAGCTAAAGATAGAGGAGAGGAAAAGGAAAAGGAAAAAAATGGCCAAAATCTGCTCCCACAAAGAGAGATAAATCTAAAGAAGATTTGTTAGAACATTTGAGGAAATTGATCTAAAGTTCATCCCTTATTAGTTTAATGAAGGTTGTGAACTAACATCAAATTTTTTGTATTGGAAAATGCTGCCTAAACTATTCATGTTATGGAAATATGAAAAACTCACATCATTGGAGCATGATTTTGGGTTACTAAAAGATAGTTCTCTCTTGTTGATAGCATATGATACCTAGTTGCACAAGCTATATTGTATATGCGTGTTTCATATAATGTGGATGATTGTTATATGTTTCCCATTGAAAAAAGAAAATGGAAAATATTTAGATCATTGATAAACAATAATACAATTATGTTAGAAATTGAAAAATGCTATAATGAGGTGTCTATACTAACTTAACAATTTTGAAATAATGAGATGAGAAATCAAATAAATGGAAAACAAAACAAAAGATAGAGGATTAAAATGCACTTAGTATTTGAGATCTAGATTTAAGTAAAGAAACAAAAATTAAGGAGGTATGGGTACTTATCTCTCCTATGAATTTATTATAGATGAATGAAAAATGCATATATGCTTTTTATTTTTTATTATGTTTAGAGTGGATAGATCCTCTCTATTGATAATGAATGATTTGGATTTTATGAGTATAACGTAATGAATACAGATTATTATCAACATACACTTAACACAAAATAACAGATATACAGTAAAATTAGTTATTATTCAATAAAGAAATAAGTTGAAACTGTAAAATACAGTGGAAAACAAGCTTGCTAGAATGGTGGTGGATTATCTTTGAGGAGAGATGTGACAGTTGCGCTCATTCTCGAGAAGATGATTAAAATGAGGCTCTCAAGGCGTTTTTACAATAAACAAGAATGTCCAAAACCTTAGACATCCAAAAACCTAACCCTAGGAGATGAAGCGCGAAAAGTCATGTGGGCCTCGTTTGGGTAAGTTAGTACATCATCTTCCTGAGGTTGTAACTTTTGCATACAATCTCCGAGGAATAAACATGTTTCCTGTGTGATTTGTACACATGTTTCATGTGGCGAGCCCTAAAAACACTATTTAGGGCCTCAAAACGGCTCCGGAACTGAAAAACATTGTCGAACTGAAAAACTGCCAAAATGAGCCAGTTAAAATAAGTGTCAGGCCACCGACATCCATCTGGATCAATGAGTAAGTTAACTGTAGTAGAAAATATTTAGAAACGTATACCCAAAAAACACAACATGTTCTACAATAAACACACCAACCAAAAAACCAAAATGTTGACGTTAATGACAGTGACACCAAACAATAACATTAGGTTGATTTTTTTTTATATAATAAAATTATTTCCCTCAATTAGGTACCCAACACAACCAAGGTGATAAATCATAAAACCATAGTTCCATTCTCAGTATTATTCGATAGAAAAAATACATATTATCTTCATCCACGAGCCGACATGGTTCGCTACATAAAGAAGAGTAAGATAGAGTTGTTTGGCTTCATGCTTGTCTGAAACATATTTTCATAATGCAGAAGGGACACCTTTCCATAGCTATGTTGGGTATGTCTCGCAATTCTAGCATTCCATACTATTAAGTTTCTTTGTGTTATCTTTTTAAATATGCATTTTGCATTGTATCTTTTATATTCATGCAAGTTGACAATTTCAAAAATATCTACGTTATTTAACTCAAATCCAATTTTATTGATATGACATGGACAAACTTTGAATGCATCTTCTATATTCTCATAAGTCAACAATTTAACAAATCAATATGGTATTTAACTCAAACCCATTTTTATTGGCATGGTCATGGATTAGACTCACACTAGCAAATGTAATATTACCTACATTAATGTTGTGAACATGCTTTAAGAACACCAACAATGTACTGTTACTTGTATTAATGTCTTTTTTTAAGTATTTGAAAGAAGAAATTCAAAGATTTCTCACCTCGTCCATGTTAAATTTGTCCAGCAATGCCCATGAAACAAAATTACATGTTGCATTTGATTGAATAATTTACATGTATCTTCCATGTTTCCCTAGTTTCCATGCATGTAACAAATAGTATTCCCCACAAAAACAACTCAACTAAATCCATCTATCTTCGACATTGTGAACATTAGCTTGATTGTCCTGCTTGAGAAGGCACAAACATTGAGGAGACTAATAGAAGTAAACACATCAAACATACAATTTTTCTTAAAATACCACAATTTTGAATTTTCGATTATCTTAAAACTTACAATTTACCTACACGAGTCTCCCAATTTCGAGTGAAACAAATAACATGAACTTCTATTATTTTGTGAACACGCACATAATTTATCACCATCATCCTTTATCTGTAAAATAAAAAATTCAAAAACACCATTTATATATATATTCAAAAAAATATTCAAAAACACCATTTATCTATCTATATATATAAAAGATAATATCTGATCCGAACTTAACTCTTAATTGCAAAGTGAGTTAATAGTTGACTTTGCTCCGCACCAGCTTTCATTAAGATATCGAGTATCTCATAAGTGATATCGAGTGCTGCGTGTCGCCTACTTCATAACAAATTTATTCCACTGACATCTTTTCATGAAACTTTTTCGCCAGTGCCATCATGACCGCTCCCATTGAAAGAAAAAAATGTCGGACAAGTGCCATGATGACCCGAAGAGAAAAAGATTATCCATCCTTTTTATTGCATATAGCATTTCAAATACCAACAAATTCTTACATGATGACCGCTCAGTGCGCTTTCATCTTTGGAAGAGGAAAAAGATCCGATTATCTCTCTTTTTATTTAAGCATAAATAGCATTTCAAATACTAACAAATTCTTATTTTCCCTAGTTTTTCTAAATTTATGGTAGGATTTTGGGTAAAAGCTGTAAAAAAGATAAAAAA
>ML783702.1:968441-993019 GCA_009831015.1 Picea engelmannii
ATAATTGACTAAAAGATTCGCCAAAAAATTATATATACATTTTATATTATTGATAAAATAGCCTTCAATTTTTCCTATGTATCATGGGGATTCGCCCATTTATTATACATATAAATTTAGGGGGGGTTCTTAAAATCACCCCTTCCTGGATAGGAATAAAGCATAATGTAGAGCACTTAAGTTTTTGGTTGTGTCACATACACACATGTTCTAGATGAGACGAGAAAGAAGATATATAACAAATGACATGAATGTGTATTTTTTGGATACCCTAAAGATAAAAAATCATACAAGTTGTATGATCTTATTGCAAGGAAAGTCATAATCAGTCACAATATTCAATTTGTGGACAATGAAGCATGGGATGGAAGCATAGAATACATAGTTAAAATTATTGATTCTATTGAGCATGATCACACATAGGATGAAGTGGTTCAAAAACCATGTACAAGTCAGTGTGAAGTTCCTTCTAATTCTAGAACTACAACACAAATCCTAGCTCAAACTACTCTAGTGTGATCCGCAGGTGCACAATCCACACCTAGAGTGCAACAAAACCTGACAAGAAATCCAAGTATTTATACATCTCCAGATCTAACATTAGAAAGTTTGTTACCAACAAATACAAGAAGTCTGCGTGAAATCTATTATAATGTTGACACAACAAACTCATTTTCAGTTTTTCTCTCTTCTCACAAATAGCTGATCCATTAACCTTTGAAAAAGTTGTCAAAGATGATGTTTAGGCACAAGCCAGGGATAAAGAAATCAAATGCATAGAGAATAATCATACATGGAAGTTGGTAGATTTACCTAAAGACAAGGATGTGATAAATGTCAAGTGGATTTATAAAACCAAACAAGATGCATAAGGAAATGTGTAGAAGCACAAGGAACGGTTAGTTGCAAGAGGTTTAACACAACAACCTCGAGTTGATTTCAATCAAACATTTGCGCCAGTTGTGTACATGGACACAGTCAGAACTGTGTTGGCCATTTTTGAGCAAAAAAAATGGTTTGTTTATTAAATGGATGTAATTTAAGCATTTTTTAATGGAAATTTAGAAGAGTAAGTGTATGTGGAACAACCACAAGGCTATGAGGTTCCAGGTCAAGAAAAAAAATTGTATAGGTTGAAAAAGACACTCTATGGATTATGTTATGAACACAATATATATAGAAATATATATAATTAATAATAATTAAATATAATAATTAAACACATTATAAATCAAAATTCATGTCTTATCTAAATGACGTGTCTATTCATGAAAGGGAACCCCCTGTGAAGATATATAAACAAGCCCTCATTCTGATTGTAATCATCTCATATTTTCATATAAATTTATATATATTAATTATTTTCCTTATGTATATCTTTATATTCCAAGTACTTTGGATATTTACATAATGAACCAGGTTGGTTCACCACAGTGGTATCAGAGCTTCATTATTGATCCTGGCCATTGGCCATATAGGATTTTAGCCACACTAAAAAATATTCATAGTTTCTCTGATCTTTGGGTCATATTGAGCACAAGGTGCCTTGGTCATTCATGACACAAGTTTACGTGAAGGAGAAACATTAAAAATAAAAAAATGCCAAAAAATATTACCATGGTATGAAATATTATTTTGGCTTCAAAAGTTAGAAAAAATTAGGAAACAAAAAGAAGAGGAGAAAAAAAAAGAAGGAGAGGGTTTTCGTAAAGGCACGTGAACAAATATAAGTGCACACCAAGAAAAGGTGTTCAATTTTCAAGAACCCTTTAGAAATCAAAATTTTAATTGCACAAATTGTCCAAAACCATTTATTGTAATAGAATATCAAAATGACTACAAGAAATTGGAAGACGAACTAGCATATTATAAAGAGACCAATAGAAATTTACAAAATGAAGTTTTCATGGAGAAACTTTAGAGTAAATTGTATTATTTCCATGCAGAACATAAGAAGGAGTTTCATGCACAAATTAAAGATGAGAGAAAAAAATATGACAAGACCTTACTAGAACGAAATCAAGAAATCTCTTTCCTAAAAGATCAAAATCAGAACTTAGAACAAGCTAATCAAAATCTTATTAATAAATTATCAAAGAAAGATGAATAGAATGGTCGTTTAAAGAACCATATTCAAATCTTGGTTGAACAAATCAAGAATTTGAAGAGCAATAAGAAATTAATTAAAAAAATGAAGAAACCTCGCGTTTAAAAAACCTTAATCAAAGATTATTGGAACATATCAGAATGTTGAAAGAGGAAGAATTGGAGAAGGAAGACAAGAAAAAAGTCGACAAAGTAGATAAGGAAGAAAAATCATGCCTAAAAATCCATAATCAAAGTTTACTCACCCAGATTAAGAAGATAAAGATGGATAAGAAGACTGTACAAGGCAAGTTAGAAAAAATTATCAATAAGGAATCATTGGTAGATAAAGAGACAATGACTGAACTTATGGAACTACAGAAGTATTCAAATGGAAAAAACTTGGTGGCGGATAAAGAAAATAACACAGACCTAATTAACCATACAATTCAAAGCAATTTAGTTGATTTAAATAGGTCTTCATATGTCAAAGTAGAAACAAGCCAGGGATACGAAGAACACTCAATTCCAAGTGTTAATCAAGAAGAAGCTACAAGTACACGAAGTAAAGATCAGGTTGCAAGGATGTCGTATAGACATCCTAATCACAAAAATCAATACCTCAACCAATCAATGTATCCACAGAAACAAATGAAAAATATGTCAAAAATTATTACCTTCATTACAAATGATTCTCAAGGTATAAGTTATCATGAGAGTTAAAATACATCAAATTGTCTACAAGAACCCCATAAAATCCCTATTGTACAAAAGATATATTTAAGATGGGAAAATTCCGTTACAATTCGATGGTTCTATGCAGTTCTTAGAAGATCAGGTATCATTTCAAGTCATGAACGATCACTAATTCAGGAATAAAGAATAAGGAGACGATATTACAAGCGAGAGAAAGAGATAAGTCTTCCATAAGTATGCTTTGAAGAAAAAACATTTTTAAAGGGAATGAAATGTTATGAACACAATATATATAGAAATAGATATAATTAATAATAATTAAATATAGGAATTAAACACATTATAAATTAAAAGTCATGTCTTATCTAAAGGACATGTCTATTCATGAAAGGGAATCCACTGTGAAGATGGATAAACGGGCCCTCATTCTCATTGTAATCATCTCATATTTTCATATACATTTATATATATTATTTATTGTCCTTATGGATATCTTTATATTCCAAGTATTTTGGATATTTACATAGTGAACTAGGTTGGTTCACCACAGATTAAAGCCAGCTCCCAGAGATTCTTACAGTTGCATGGATCCTTATCTCAATTGAAATGGATTTCAGAGAAGTGAATGTGAGCGAACATTGTACATCAAAGCAAATCAACAAAGTAAAATGTTAATTGTTTTCTTATATGTAGATGATTTTATTTTTACAGGTGATTTTGTCATAGAAGAATTTAATTCAGTCATGAAGGATGAATGTGAAATCATTGATTTGGGGTTTATGAGATATTTTTTGGATATTGAAGCTCACCAGTGCAAAGTTGGTAGATTTATTTCGCAATTTAAGTATGCGCATGAAATTTTGAAAATATTCAATATGGTAAATTCCAAAGCATCCCCAACACCATTCATAACAATATTAAAGTTAGGAAAAGAAGATAAAGGGTCCAAGGTCGACCCCACTCTGTTTAAAAGAATGGTAGGGAAAAATAACAAGTCACATAAATTTTCACAAAATCTTTGGAAAGAGATGCATTTCAGAAACTACACAGTTGTCTAAGAGTTGGCACAGTAACAAATGTTTGACAGTATATATCAATTCAAATTTTTGATGTAAACTTTTGTGTTTTGTAAACTCACCTCCTTATAATTAAGGGGGAGTGTTGGTGATATCAACTACAAGTAGTGAGATCCATGCTTATATAGACTTTGTTTGTCATGAAAATAGAGACACTAGTTTGTCAAACATGTCAAGCAAGAGTGTTAGCATGAGTTTATTTAATGAGTCGATATTTATCTTTCTTGAGATTTTTTATGTAGATGAGAGTCAGTCAATATTTATTGTCATCTTAATTGTTTGAGTCGGTTTGATTCTACAAGAAATTTTGGTCTCGATCTTATATATATCTGAGTCTGTAGAATAGTTGATATACATAACAGAGAGAATATATTTGAGAGTTAGCAACAACAACAGCTGTAAGGATTCGAATAATTTTGAGAGCTCAAGATCCGTGTTTTGTAAGTTGCATAGGTTGTTAGAGACAAAGTTTGAGATAGTTTTGTACTCTATATTAGTGTGTAGTGCCTAAGTTTGAAGATATATGACAAGTATTTTTGTGTGTTAGAGAGCAACACAGTGTCAAGAAATCATTTTTTTTGGTGTTGTTATCATACCACGCAGTATATAGAGTATTTTGTGAACTGCGTGGTAAGTCCCGAGAGTTCGTCCTAAGAGTTCAGTGACAAAAAATTTCATAGCCCTTACAAAAAACAATACGTGGGAGATGGTTCATAGACCGGAAGGTAAAAATATCATTGGTTCCAAATGGATCTTTAAGAATAAGTTGAATGAGCAAGGACAAGTTGTCAGGAACAAAGAAAGATTGGTCTGTAAGGGCTATGCTCAAATAGAAGGACTGGATTTTGATGAAACATTTGCGCCCGTAGCACAGTTAGAAGCTATCAGAATATTTCTTGCCTATGCTTGTCATAAAAGGTTTAAAGTCTATCAAATGGATGTCAAGTCATCTTTTCTAAACGGAGATTTAAATGAAGAAGTATATATGGAACAACCAGAGGGTTTCGAACTGTCTGATAACCCTGACTTAGTATGCAAGCTGAAGAAATATTTATATGGGTTAAAACAAGCTCCTCGTGCCTGGTATCACAGRCTGGATACGTATCTCAAAGACAAAGGGTTCAAGAGAGGAACAATTGACAACAATMTGTATATCAAAACAGAGGGTGATGATTTTCTCATTGTGTTGGTCTATGTAGATGACATCATCTTCAGATGTAATAAGGACTCATTGGTAAAATGGTTTGCTTCTGCCATGGAGTCTGAGTTTGAAATGTCTATGATAGGTGAACTGTAATTTTTTCTTGGTCTACAAATTACTCAGAGGTCTGAAGGGATGTTCATTTCTCAAGAAAAATATCTAAGAGAAATGTTGAAAAGGTTTCAAATGGAAGATTTTAAACCTGTGGGCACACCTATGGTTACTGGATGCAAATTAAGCAAGGATTATGACTCACGTAATGTTGATCAAAATTCATATAGGTCAATGATATGGAGCATGTTGTACATCATAGCATCTCACCCAGACATAATGCATTCTATTGGAATGGTAGGAAGATATCAGTCTGCACCTAAACAAATTCATTTGCTAGTTGTCAAAAGGATATTCAGGTATTTTAAAGAAACAATGACTTATGGTCTGTGGTATCCCAGAAATCAAAATTTTCAGTTAATTGCTTATTCAGATGCAGATTGGGCAAACTGTGTTGATGAGAGGAAAATCACCAGTGGAGGAGCATTCTTCCTGGGTGACTCGTTAGTAGCATGGCTTAGTAAAAAGCAAAGTTCCATTTCTTTATCGACTACAGAGGCAGAGTACATTGTTGTTGCTACCTGTTGCACTCAGGTATTATGGATGATCCAGACACTTGCAGACTTCGAGGTAAAATACGCAGCACCGATCCCAATTCATTATGATAACACTAGTGCCATTAGTGTGTCTAAGAATCTTGTACTCCACTCCAATACCAAGCATATCCCATAAAATACCATTTTCTAAGAGAGCATGTCACCAATCAGGTTGTTAAGGTCCATTATATTCCAACCACATAACAAATTGCAGACATATTTACTAAACCCCTAGCAAAGACACCATTTGAATATATCCGACAGAAGTTGGGTGTCATCCCATCTTACACCTAAGAAATTCCATCCTGTTAGGGGGAGTTTTAAACTGATTGAATATCTCATACCTCCTAAAATTACTGCAACAACTCAGGGGGAGCATGTTTTCTTTGACATTGATGTCAAAGGGGGAGAAAAAGGAGTGGTCCAGACTAGATGCTACAGTTGGAGGTCAAAATAGATTAGCGTGGTCATTCAGGGTTGCCATCAATACCAAAAGGGGAGATTGTTGGCCTGCTTACAAGTAGAGTGTGCTTGTCATTGATGGCAAGATCAGAATCTGCAGCGATGAAAAAACAGGAACAATGTAAGCTCAGGAGGATTAGCGCAGAGTCGCACAAGGTGTGCACTAGGGACGAGGTTAACTCATTGCCAAAGATCAAGAAATATCAGAGCGATCGAATGGAAACATCAGCAGTGTAAGCTCAAAAAGAGGAAAACAGTCAAAGCACAACAAAGGTTTTAAGAATTTCGCAGATCGGGGAATCCAAAGGAAAGGGATTCAAACTCACGATATGCGACATCGCGAAAATATCTAGACCGTCAGATCACCAAGGACTATGGACCGTTGATCAGGCATGAAGAAGTTTTTTCAGAGTTTCATAGATCGGGAAATCCAAAGGAAAGGGATTCAAACTCACGATATGCGACATTGCAAAAAGATCTGGATCATCAGATCACCAGGGATTGTGGACCGTTGATCAGGCATGAAGAAGTTTTTTCAGAGTTTCATAGATCAGGAAATACAAAGGAAGGGATTCAAACTCACGATATGTGACATCACGAAAAGATCTGGACCATCAGATCACCAAGGATTTTGGACCATTGATAAGGCATGAAGAATGCTCGTGAAGTGGCGAAATCACGATAAAGATTTGGACCGTTGGATCCAAAGGACACATGGTGAAAGATCATCGTTTCGCTGAGTGGAAAGTCAAAGGAGTGAAGTGCTCGTTTGATTGGCAAGTGGTCACATTGTCGAGAGCTGGAGAGCAGAGCTAGAGAAGCCAAGCTCTAATTCGGAGTTTGTGACATGGAGAGTCGAGAAAACTCATCACAGAATACCCAAGATGCGAAAGTGCGAAATGACTTTTCGAATAAGGTTGTGGTCACAGCCAAGTGGTTACATCGGCGGAAGATAGAGGAAGGAGCTAGCGATGTTAAGCTCCATATCAGAGTCTCGGCGATTGTGACTTAGAGCATCAGGACCCTTCATCACAGGAATCGTGATATGCGAGATCGCGATGAGATCTAGACTGTCGGCTCATCGAAGATCTCGACCATTGATCAAGATCGATGAATTTTATAAATTCACAAAATACAAAGCACCTTTTGGCGTAGCCTATGGTCACCGCAGGTGGTCACGTGAAGGGAAGAAGCTAGTGGTGCTAGGCTCCATCTCGGAGTCTCGACAATCGCGACTTGGAGTGTCGAGATCCTTTATCACAGGAATGCCGAGATACGAGATCACGAAATCAAAACCCTGTTTAGCGCTCGGTCACAGCCAGTGGGCATATGAATTAAAATGCAAGACCCTACGAAATCCATCCAATGATGTAGGTGAATTTAAGTATGATCAAAGGGATATTGTTTCTCTTAACAGTTAATCGAACAGTGGTGATTCAGTTGCTGAAGCGGTCGTTGGAGGTTCACAGTGTAACTGCTAGAAACCACTAATGGTTTCTGCTAGAGGACTTGAAGAGACCTCTGTGTGATTATCAGAGGAGATGAAGAGTCTCTAGGAATCTGCCAGTGGAATGAAGAATGTTTGTAGAGGCAATTGACAGATGGATCTAACTGCCAGAGAAGCTGAAGAGTTACCATGATGAACAGGTAGAGTACTCGACTTGAGAGAGCATGCAGAAGCATGGCGGGAAGGATGCACAAGGTGCACATAGACTATAAGTATGAAGAACAAAGAAGATATGGGTGTTTCTATGGTGGAGAGGGATTTAGGAGTGTAGAAGGAGGAGGGTACAATAGCTGAAATACAGTGAAGAGGAATGGAGCATCGGATGGACATGGCGCATAGAGCATAAAAGATAGAAGCACAAAAAACAAAA
The DNA here is from genome assembly GCA_009831015.1 of Picea engelmannii. NCBI lineage: Eukaryota > Viridiplantae > Streptophyta > Pinopsida > Pinales > Pinaceae > Picea > Picea engelmannii. Next base: position 976,486 of record ML783702.1, read on the forward strand.
GGGATGTGTGGAGAAAGACAATGAGACACTAAAGGGAAGGCTGAGGTGCTCTCGTAGAGAAAAATAGAAGATCAGAAATCTGAAGAAGATGCAGATAGAGAGACATTGATACAGGAGAGCAGAGCAGTATAGCAGAACAATGAAAAGTTTGGTAAGCCAATGATAAATATTGTATCAGTTTCATAAGTTTCATTAGAAAATATTTATGCTAAGGGTGGAAGGGAGGTGCTAGGGAGGAATGTTGTCCTTAGAGGTTCAAGTGGGTGCTTGAACACAGGGAGTTATAGCTTCCATCTGGTTGCAACCAGAGAAACCAGGGTGGCAGGGTGGTGCAAGGGAGAACTCTTGTTCTCTGTTTTACAGGTTGGTGCCTGTATGATCAGAAGTTGGTGCTTCCATCTAGTTGGTGCTGGAACACTTGGGGAGTTGGTGCTCCCTTCTAGTTGGTGCTAGAGAAACATAGAGAGTTGGTGCTCTCAGCAAGTAGCAGCTTGCAAAACAAAGGTTGCAGCCTCATTATGAGTTGGCGCTCATATGTATGATAATGTAAAGAATGTAAAGATTAGTTATCATATAAAGAAGAAGAGGTTTTTACCCTCTATGGGTTTCCTCAGGAAATATATGTCTCTGTGTATCTCATATGTGTGATTGATGTCGAATGTGATATTACTTATTTCCATGCATTATTGTGATTATCATTGAGTACTTTGGAAAGAGTTTAAAATAAGCATAATTGTTTAAGCACGGTGACAATTGATTACCCCCCCCCCCTCTTAGTTGCCCAACATCTAACTGGATGAATATATTAGTTGGAATATGGTCATTGATAAGAAAAACAAGATATCTATTATTCAACAAAACTGCATCGGACAATCCATATTTCATCTTGTTCCATGATGCTAATGCCGTCGGTGCTCATTATGAACCACTACTATAAAGAAAAATTTCCATATGAAATATAGAAGGGCCTCGTATTTACTTGTCTGTTATTTGAAAAGACCTTGAATCACAATGGCAATGGATTTTGCATCGCATAGATTGCCATGGTTTACAGCTGGCAACAACTGTTGTGTCTAGCTGTGAAGATAGTTTGTTCAATGTAATTTGTTGTTTGGTGGCAGTGGAGTTTGATGTTCAGTCACTGTGAATTTACACTGTACAATCATTTTTCAATGCAATTATAAGAGGCATCCAACAAGCTTTTAGGTGCTTCCATCAACACCTTTTCCCATATCTCCTAGAAAATATGTCAGCAGTTGGAACTTGGAAGGAATACCTTGTGAACATGGTGCTTCCATATGAAAAAGGGAATGTTAAGGGTTGCAGATTCTATTTGCAATGGTTGTCTATGATATTCGAGGTGAATATCTAGGTCTAGTCAGCCTTGCCAGATGGCACTGTCCATTCCTAGATTACTGATTCAAATTACGATCGAACAATTGACATCCTCTCATTGAAAACAGATACAACACATATCCATTATGAACCTTTGCTTGTACATATCGGTAGTTCAGGGTTGAGTGTCCATACCACCCACACGGCATCGAATCTGCATACGTGTCGATTTATTTTTAGTAAGAATGAGACTCCTCCCAGTTGCGATATGGGCATACAGGGCTTGAACAAAAAAAACATGCGTAAAATTCATGACAGTTGTAATGAGGCCATAGAGGGCTTAAACAAAAAACGTAGAGTAAGTTATCACAATTTCAAAAAAGTTGTGCATCAAATTCGTTCGATTTGTGATAAGGCCATAGAGGCCTTAAACAAAAAACATAAAGTAGTTTATGAGAAGTTGAGTGAGACTAAAATTCATCCCATTTTCCATCACCTCATCGTGCCCTTGGGAAAGAAACATAGAGTAAGTTACCACAACTTGAAAAAGGTCATGCGCGAGAAAACAAATACATTGCTACGCTTCCTTTTAGAGAGAAACTCACATATCACAATGTAAAGAAATTTGTTTGTGCAAAACAAAAACATAAACAAGTATGATCGCATACCCCATAATGATCATGCAACTATGACAGTTTGTGGTCTACAAGAAATACCATGCAGTACTAGCAATGAAAACCAGGAAAGAGTTTATGCCCATACTTCCTTGCGAAAGAAAAATGCAAGATAGACCTACATGAATCAAATGAAATACACTCCTTCCATTTCATGTGCAATTTGTGAACAATTGAATTTTTCAAAAAATAGTAAGTCTTTCACGCCTGATTTGCAAGAAGAATACCTCCACTTAACAGCGCACGATAAACTATTTTCCAGTGGGAAAGTTTTTCTTCCATGCAAACGATCACTTGAAAATGGAAAACTTCCACAGTTTGCAACCCCTCACCAAATAAGATGTAATGCACCACTAGCAGACGTAAGTGCACTTACAGAACTTGAGGAGAGACTTGTGTCTCTGCAAATTTCATTTTCTCAAATCAGACCTTGGGGCTATAAACGACCCCAGATGGGCTTAACAAGATCAATTATTAATGTCCATGTTCATCTAGATGTTGTGAAAAAAGCGTTGCCACAATTCATTGACAATACAATGACAATTGTTGTGGCTCTGAAAAGATGCTTGCGATACAAAAATTCCTATCAGACAGGCAAAGTGTGTGTGCATGATGTTATGAAAGAATTAAAGGAATTATGTTCCGGGGCCCTATTCAAAGGAGAGAACATTTGTATAAATGGCAACTGGAACAGTGTTCTTGCAGAAGAGGATGGCAACTCTGCAGATGCTCTCGAAAATCCTAGTGAATTTGATACAAGTGATGAATCGGAGAATGAAACACCTGCTGAAACATTGGTGCATGGATTCACTGTTTCATAGTGCATTCATGACTTGTAAGACAAAATTGTCGAAATTGCACCTACCGAGGGGCGGCGTCCACTTGGAATATTCACGGACAAATTAGTTGAGGAAATGAACTTTCCAACACTCTTCTATGGAGATCCACGTGCCACTGATATTACAGAACGATTCAGTTATCATAAAATAGTCCGATGGGAGCTGCTACATTCAAGCGGTTACTTCTCCTGTCACATAACAAATTTGTTTTTCAAAATAATGTGCATAATAATAGAGCAAGTTATGTCCTTTATGTGGATCCGAATAAGAAAAGGCTAGTTACAAGGAAGAAAGTTGTTTGCCAAGGATGTGAAGTACAAAGTAAACCTAGAAAAAACTCTGAAATCTGATATTGGATACATAGATTTCAAAAACATTTTCACCTCTCCTGACTATTTGCAACAAAACAAAAAAATTATTTTTGCAATGATCCGGCAATTGGGCCCGCCAACATTTTTCATCACATTTACAAGTGCAGAGCATTGCTGGGATCCATTGGTGGTTGTCGTATTTGACCTGCATAGGAACAAGAAATGTAAAAAAGAAACCGATACACTGGAAAATAATGACATTGACTACTTCATAAGAAAAGACCCAGTGACATGTACTCGCTACTATAGACATAGAATAAATGCTTTGAGACAATTGATATGCCACGATGAAACGTTTTTTGGAAAAATATCGGACTACCTTTTTGTGACTGAATTCTAGAATAGGGGAAATGAGCATGACCACGCACTGTTGTGGATAGAGGGTGCACTAGTCTATGGAGTTGATAACAATTCAAAGATCGAACAATTTGTGGATAAATACATAACATGCAACACAGATCATTTGGATCCAGAACTTGCGAAATTCCATAGACATTACCATACAAGAAGTTGTAGAAAACGAAAAAACTCACATTGCAGATGCAACTTTCCCCTACCGCCAATGAGAGCTACAAGAATCATAGAGCCAGTAAGTTTAGAGGACAATGTTGCTTTTGAGAAATCTAAATCCTTGTTCGTATTTCTAGAACAAGGAGAATTCGATGAGCTAATGAGCTTTGATTCCTTCTTGACAGAGGTAAATCTATCAGAAGATGAGTACATCCAAGCCATACAATGTACGCTTAGGCAACCAACACTTTTCCTTAAACAAAAACTCTCCCATATTTGGAACAACATTTTCTCCAAGGACATGCAAGTTATGTGGAAAGAAAATACAGATGCGTAGTACATGCTCAATGCATATGTTGCAACATCGTATTGTACCTCGTATATGACGAAGATTGACAAATCTATGCCAAGTGCATTCAGAAGAATACGCAAAGAACATGAAAGAAGTCATATTAATTCCATACAAATGATACACACTTGGAAATACATTGCTTAATCTTCAACAAATGTATGCTCAACAAGCAGTTCACATTGCACTTTCCTTGCCCCTCACTTGTAGTTCAAGAAAATGTGTCTTCATAAACACATCTCCACTTGAAAAACGCACATTTGTGCTTAAACCACTGGTTTTGATACAACAAGAGCCCGACAATTCAGAAGACGTGTTATGTCACTCTATTATTGATGATTACGTCCAGCGTCCATCTCCTATTAGGCATATCTGCTTAGCATAATTCGTATATCATTACAAAAAAAATGGTGCACCCATATGAAAAGAAAAAAACCCTCTGTGATACGGTTTGTCAAATACAATAAACATTGTGACTATGAAAACTATTGTAGAGAAAAATTGTTGATGTGCGTTTCATTCGATGAAAATGAAGAGATATTAAAACATAACTTCTCTACATGGGAGGTTGCGTAGGTTCTGTCTGAGACTATAGTGCACATCAATGAAGCTATATTTACCTACAATGTTAATCCAACATGGGGTGATCTAGAAGTTGCACTTAATGACCTAGAAAACCCTGGTGATCATGATGAGACATTCAGAAACCGAAAAACAACCAGAACTCCTTCTGAGTCGTATGACTTACAAGCGGATTTGCCTCGTCCTCCAGTGGCTAGAAGTGAAAAACGTATCAATCTTGGTTTTCAAGTTACAAAACATCCTTTCCTAATTGAAAATAATGAATACCATAGAATAAGATGTATGTTGAATCGCGAACAACAAAAAATTATAAAGGACATTGCTCTTAAAAAATGCTTTAACATGAACAGTCCTATGCACTTGTTCCTTACAGACGAGCAGGAATAGGCAAATTCACAACGAAAGCACTGTTCCAAATTCTTATACGAATCTATGATTCAAACAATTCCTTTGATCCTATGAAACCAAAGGGCCTAATAGTTACATACACAGGAAAATTTGCATACAATGTTGGTGGAACAATAGTCCACTCTGCATTTTTAATGCCTTGTAACAAGTCACAGTTTCTTCCACTTAGCAAGGAAATGTTGGATACATTATCTAAGATTTATGAGGAACTCCAACTTGTCTTTATAGATGAAGCATCTTTGATTGGGAGTCGGTTCTTGTATTCCATTGACAACCGGCTAAGAAGCATAAAACATCTGCACATGAAATACTTTGGAAACATTGACATGATATTCTGTGGGGATCTTTACCAAGCACAACCCATCCAAGATTCTTTGATATTTGAACAACCTACTGTTAACATGGAAAAAATCATCCATGACTTCTGGAGAGACAATATTAAATTATTTGAGTTCCATACTACAATGCGCTAGACAGATGAAACATCCATTGAAATTCTAAATAGAATGTGCATAAACAGCCAAACATATGATGAATTGACCTATATCAATTCGAGGTTCTTACACCCTGCACCAACAGACCCAACGTTCCCTTACATGTTCTACAGAAATAAGGATGTTGCAATGCATAACAGCCACATGCTGTCGCTCATGCCTGGCGATGATATCATCATCAATTCGACTGACCTAGAAGAAGACAACCATGGAAATGTGCCACGTCATGAGCATTCAGTCCCTTTACCTTTGCAACTTGTCCTCAAATTAGAAATGTTGGTTGAAATATATGCCTCTAACTATGATTCATAGTATGTCTTGGTGAATGGTGCAAATGGAATACTCAAAGTCTATACAAAGACAGAGAAACTCGATGTCCTTTGGATTAAGTTCCATGAACCACATATAGGCAAGCGACAAGCAAGCAAGTTGTCTTATCTATATAATTCAAACACTAGAAGAGATTGGACACCTATTTTGCGAATATCGAAGCCAGTATCGACATCAGCAAAGACAAGTCGACTGAAGATTCGAAGACAGTTTCCAATTAAACTTGCATGTGCACGTATAGTTCACAGATCACAAGGAATAACACTTGATAATGTTGAATTTCAGCCTCCTGGAATTTAGATACATGGACTTGTATACACAACATTGTCCCCTGTCGGAAGCATAGACTCCTTGTATTTACTAAGTCCTCTTACAAAAGATAACTTCAAAGTGAAACAGAAAGTTGATATTGAAATGGAACGACTCGGGACCACCGAAAAATGGAAACTGCTCTATGATTATCAATCCATACAAACAAATTCATTTGTATCAATTCTCTCGCTTAACACACACAACTTAAATGCACACATGGATGATATACTGGATGACTATGATATAATGCAATCTGATATTATGTGCTTGCAGGAAACACACATGGCATTATGCATGCAGAACAAACAATTCCTAAATCACAATTGCATATCAAGTTACATTACACATGGGATTATGATACTGGTGAAAAAACATGTACCAATTTTGGACCATATACATATCGAAGAAAAGAATTTTGAAATGGTGCTTGCAATTTTTTTTTTCCATGAAACAGAAGTTGCAATACTCAATCTGTATGATGCTCCCCATGTAGCATTGCCCAACATAGTAGATGTTATTTCCAATGAATTGGGCCATTTCCATCTGAATGAACCCATTATACTTGTAGGAGACTTCAATATTGACATGCTACAAAATAGTGGTAGAACAAAAGAATTGGAAAACTACATGTGCAAATACAGTCTTCGCTTTCTTTTGAACAACACAGGCCATATGCAAAACACACTTATTGACCATGTCTGGTCCAATGTGCCCATTCCTCAATACAATATGTTTATCTTAGACACATATTGGTCTGATCACGACACAATTGGTATTGCACTTGAATTATGCGATATACATCAAACATATTGCAAACTCATATTCTATGTTTCAAAGCATATATGTATAGCTTGTTGCAATATATATCCAGCTTCTTTTTTTTCCCCTGATTTCTACACATATTGTTCTAGTGAGCATACAGTCGATGTTGTACTTGAATTATAAAATATACATTATGCAAAAAAAAAAAAAAGGTACATCCTCCCAAAAACTATTTCTCACTCTATTCATCTTATTCTATTTTTCTTAGTATATGTACATAGTACTTGCCTTTTTATTTACATATGAAATTATGTTCATATCCCTTTTGTTTTGTACTTTTGTTGATAGAAACAGACAGGAAAACTAGACGCCACAAAGAACTCCTACCCAGAGATGTAGAGGAATCCATGCAAAGGTGCATTCTTTTTCTGCCTGTGTTCCATACTAAACAATTTTTCGTTTACTTTGTCTGTATTTGTCGAACTTGTTTGCATCTATTTTTTTTTTCCTTTTTTTTTTGCGCCTAGAGCCTGCCAGCATGCACGTCCACCATCCAACAGAAATGAAATGTTGAGCCAGCCAGCCCGCAAGTCCACTTGTAAATTTGTATATCACCCAACTATGGGTGTTATTTGCAGGACACAGAACATTAGAGGCCCAATGTACAACCCGCAAGTCCGTGATCCAAATAAGTGGATGAGTATATAATAAGGGATCTGTGCATATTTTGTATGTATTGCTTGTTTCTGGCAGCCCACTAGCCCTGGAGTTTGTGTCAATTTGTATATCGTGGAAATCAGTAGAAGTAGAATGTTGAGCAGGCCAGCCTGCAAATCTGCTTGTCAATTGACAAATGTTGAGCCAGCCAGCCCGCAAATCTTCTTTTCAATTTATTATCATAAGATATTTGTAAGGCACCAAACAATAGAGGCCAGTTTTTGACCCCACCAGCCTGAGAACCTGTGATCCAAAAACTGTACATGGTCTAAAAAATATCAGCCACCCCGCAAGTCTGCTTGTCAATTTGTATATCGCGGAACTGTGTGTGCTATTTGTAGAACACAAAACAATAGAGACCTAAATTTTGAGCCCGCTCGCCCGAGAACCCACAATCCAGAAAGTGGCCAAGTATGGAATGTGATATCCGTACATTCTCTATAAAATCTCATGTCCATACTTTATAAAGGTACATATTTAGTTTTTCCTCGTTTCTACACACATTGATCTAGTAACCACAAAGTTGGTGTTGCACATGAATTATGAAATATGCACTGGGAGTCATATCGATCCCTTTGGTTTGCTTATCGAATTTTGAGCCCGCCTGCCCAAGAGCCTGTTATCCAAAGACTATACATGCTTCCCTTTGCTATGCTCCCTGAAAGGCTACAAAAGTCGCACTTTCCATGCTTAGCGACTTTCCCGCAATTCCCCAAATATACAAACCCTCCGCTGAACTGCACCATCATTCCCTCTTACATTTTACATGTTTTGCAGTGAACAATTATGACTGATGAAGTTTCACCATTGGACACTCACCAGTTTCACCATGCAGTCTCAGACTTGGCCATTCGATCCTTTCTTTCTCTTTCCCATGCCCGTCACCTTCGCATGTGTCCATAATAAGAAATAGTTTATATATATATATATATATATATATATATATATATATTTCTTGTTTCTAAATATTTAATGCTAACAGGTCATTGTGCAGGCATTGTCTAAGCCATCATTGATGCGCGCAAGGCTCAAGAAGTTCTGCCATTAATGCAATATTTGCGAAGGATTTTCTTATCCCTTCTCAGTATTAATTTAAAATGCCATGGAATGTCATTCACATGTCGCCAGATTGCTTCCTTCATGAAACCTCCAATCTCTTCCCATTCTTAATTTCAAATACCATGGAATGTCATTCACACGCCGCCAGCTTGGTTCCTTCATGAAATCTCCAATCCTTAAATGTTCTTTATTGTAACCGCCACCTTATCACTTCTAAGTATGCAATAATTAAGCTTTACTTCTAACAGGTCACCATACAACACGCATAGATATTGACATTAATGAGGAGATTTTCCATTCACATGCATTGAACCAATTTTTCTAGGGGGTTATATTGTCCCCTCCATTTCTTCATTTCAAGCAGTGTCTAGAGAAAAACAATGTTTTCATTAACTATTGGCAGCAGCTCCACAACAGTTTTGTAGAGACACAGTGAACATCTTCCTCATGAGCTTCTCATGTAGAAGAAGAGGAAAAGAATTGTAGGAGAGGCGGAGAATCTTGAAATTTACAATGAAAACATGGATCTTGACGCTGATGTGGATAGCATTTTCTACAACCTTGATTAGCGCGAAGACGCAACTCACCATGCCTACTCAATGGACATGGTTGATACCAATTTTTTTTACGAAGATGAATCCTTTGTATTCCAGAGTGTTGTTTTTGAAAGTGAATCAAAAAAATTAATCATTGAAAAAAGAGATGTAAAAAATAACAAAAGAAAACATCGTTCAGAACTTGACCTTGCCAATATGCAGGCATCCAAAATATCTCAAATTCACATGGAAACCGAAGATGCTCTTCATCATTCCATTGGAGTCATTGAGGCCGATAATACCAGACTAAAGAATCAGATTAAGGAATTAGAGGAATCTTTGTTTCCTATGCCATTGATTGTCAATCCTTTGGAAATGTCCATGTCTGTGACTACCTGCACCCCTAGAACAAATCTAAAAGGATCCTCCAGCTTCCTCACATCATGTAGAAGATATGTGGAGAAAAATATCAACAAAAGAATGGAATTGATTACTAAGGCCTAGGAAACATCACAGAATATGGATTCCCTGGGGAGCAATGCACATAAATTTCTCCAATTTTTGCAGACATATTTTAAAAATGAAGAAACTTTATATTTGCACACGTTCATCCATTTTTCCTTTCATGTCAACAACATGACATACACGACAAGAAGACAACATGATCATCTATCTAAAAAACGACTCACTCAATTAGAATCATGCTGGAAAGAGAAGGTGAAGAACCTGTATCTCATCGTCCAATCATGTGAGAAAGCAATATCAAAGAAATAAACATTATTCACAAAGCTCACAAAAATAGATTTAGCAGGAAATACAAATGACTTCCAGGACCCCAGCTTAATCGTCAACTCACTGGCGTTAACCAAGCAAGCTTTCGATAAACAAGTTGATAATTTTAAGGCCTTGTCTTTAGAAATTTTTTACAGGATTCTTGAATATCATGAAGAAGAGGTGGACAACTGGCTAGTCTGGTATTTGGTACAGAATGGAGACATTCATCAAGCTCTGTGTAAACTTTCAATTGATCTAAGAGAATTAGAAAATGAACTTTTCAGCATTAAAATCCGCAATGACATCAACGTCGCTACCTTGAGAAACTATATTGAAGAGAACTTGGAGTGGGTCGCCGATGAAATCCAATAGGGAAATGCATAAATCCTCTGTTTATCAATCCAGTTATTCAAGTGGGCCACCGACAAAAACCAACATGGAAAGGCATGAGCAAGCAAACACAAAAATTACTTATATGTACCATGCCTGTAAGTGTATACTGATAGTCCTTTCTTTATCAATCGAGTTATTCCACCTTTTCTGAGTAGAAATCTATAGCCAAAAACCGATCATCCCATTTCTACTTTTCAGGTATTACATTCTACCATGTGCAACTTCTTCTTTCCACAGTTCTATTTCTTGTACATATTTCTGTTATGGTCCATGGGAGCCCCAATCCGAGTCTGTATGACAAACACATTTACATTTCTAGGGATATGTAACAAACTATTCTTTTTTTCATATATTCCAAATAAAACTATTCTTTTGTCTCATATATTTATGTGTTTCTAGATTTTTATCTTCAGCTATGCTGAATGTGAAGTGATTCTATTTATTTTATCTCAATTCTCTTTTTTTCTAATGCATATTTTCTCCTGCTTGGTCATTTTCAAAATTAAGTATGAAATAAATTAGTCACTCAAATTTGAGATATCATATTTCACACACACACATACACACACACACACACATATATGTTTCTTTAAATTTCTAGGAATATGTAACACGTTTTATTATTTTTTTATATAAATGTCATAAAATTGTGTTCACTACTTTTTTTCTACTCAATCGTATAGAGAGTATGTCATTTCTTGCATCTTTACCACCTGTCCTTCATACTCTTTGGCACAAAGGCCCTTAAAATTAAAATAGTCCACAAGTCTGCTTGTCAATTTGTATATCACGGAACTGTGGGTGCTCTTTGTAGGCCATGGAACAACAAAGGCCCAATTTTCAGCGCGCCAACTCGAGAACCCGCGATCCAAGAACTGCCTAAGTATGGAATCAGGGCTCCATGCAAGTATGGAATGAGGGCTCCGTACATGCTCTATAAAATCTCATCCCCATACTTTATAAAAGTACATATTTCATATGTATAAAAGTAAATATCTACTTTTAAAAATTACGTATTTTCTATGTATAATTTATGCTCTCCGGGAACCTATAATTTGATAATTTTCTATTTCTTGTGTCCAGGAGCCCCTGTTTTAAAGAAAACTAATTCAGGAATTCTATTTATTTGGTCCTTTTGTCTACCACCCTATGTAACAGACATTCGTACTATACTTTTTGTGCTTTTGTCCACCAGCGTATGTAAAACCTATGTAAAGAAAACTAATTTGCGAATGCTAAATTTTTTGGACATGAGCCCCTTAAAATTCAAATAGTCCGCAAGTCCGATTATCAATTTGTATATCATGGAACTATCAGTGCTATTGGTAGGACACAGAACAACAGAAGCCCGATTTTCAGGTCCCCAGCCCGAGAACCTACGATCCAAAAATTGGCCAAGTATGGAATGAGGGTTTCGTCCATGCTCTATATATCTAGTTAATCAAATTACATATTTGGTATGTATACTTTATGTTGTCCAGGAACAATTTCTTGTGTCCAGGAGCCCTTTTTTTAAAGAAAACTAATTCGGGAATGCTAGTTTTTTTTCTTCTTTTATGTGTTCCTAAATTTTTATATTCAGCTATGTTGAATGTGAAGTCCTCCTTTTATTTTATCTCAATTCTCTTTTTTTCTGATGCGTATTTTCTCCTGCCTTACCATTTTCAAAATTAAGTATGACATAAATCACTCACTCAAATTTGAGATATCATATTTCACACACACACACACATATATATGTTTCTTTAAATTTCAAGGAATATGTAACATGCTTTATTATTTTTTTTATATAAATGTCATAAAATTGTGTTCGGTACTTTCTTTCTACTCAAACATATAGAGAGTATGTCATTTCTTGCATCTTTACCACCTGTCCCTCATATTGTTTTCCACAAAGGCCCTTAAAATTAAAATAGTCTGTAATTCTGCTTGTCAATTTGTATATCACGGAACTCTGGATGCTCTTTGTAGGCCATGGAACAACAGAGGGCCAATTTTCAGCCCACCAGCCTGACAACCCGTGATCCAAAAACTACCTAAGTATGGAATCAGGGCTCCATGCATGCTCTATAAAATCTCATCCCCATACTTTATAAAAGTACATATTTCGTATGTATAAAAGTAAATATCTACTTTAAAAAATTATGTTTTTTCTATGTATAATTTATGTTGTCCAGGAACCTATAATTTGATAAATTTCAATTTCTTGTGTCCAGGAGCCCCTGTTTAAAGAAAACTAGTTCGAGAATGCTATTTATTTGGTCCTTTTGTCCACCACCCTATGTAACAGACATTGGTACTATATTTTTGTGCTTTTTCCCACCAGTGTATATAAAACCTATGTAAAGAAAACTAATTCGCGAATGATAAATTTTTTGGACACGATCCCTTTAAAATTCAAATAGTTCACAAGTCTGATTGTCAATTTGTATATCATGAAACTGTCGGTGCTATTTGTAGGACACGAAACAACAGAAGCCCGATTTTCAGGTCCCCAACCCGAGAACCCACGATCCAAAAACTGGCTAAGTATGGAATGAGGGTTTTGTCCATGCTCTATATATCTAATTAATCAAATTACATATTTGGTATGTATAATTTATGCTGTCTAGGAACAATTTCTTGTGTCCAGGAGCCCTTGTTTTAAAGAAAACTAATTCAGGAATGCTAGTTTTTTTTCTGCTTTTGTCCACGAACCTATGTAACAGACGTAGGTCCTTAAAATTCAAATAGTTCGCAAGTCAGATTTTCAATTTGAATATCGCGAAATTATGGGTGCTATTTGAAGGGCACGAAACAATAGAAGGCCAATTTTCAACTCGCCAGCCCGAGAACCTGTGATCCAAAAACTACCTAAGTATCAGGTGATAGATTTCAATTTCTTCTATGCAGGAGCCCCTCTTTTACAGAAAACTAATTCGGGAATGCTAATTTTTTCATACTTTTGTCCACCAGCCTATGTAACAGATGTCGGTACTATTTTTTTTGTTTTTTTGTCCACCAACGTATGTAAAAAGGAAAACTAATTCGGGAATGCTAAAAAAATTCGACAGGAGCCCCTTAAAATTCAAATAGTCTGCAAGTTTGATTGTCAATTTGTATATCGCGGAACTCTTGGCGTTATTTGTAGGGAATAAAACAACAAAAGCCCAATTTTCAGCCCGCCAACCTGAGAATCCAGAATGAGGGTTTTCAGCCCGAGAACCCGGAATGAGGGTTCTATTCAGGAACCAATTTTGGAGTGATAGTTTTTTTTGTGCTTTTGTCCATGAACCTATGTAAAATACGTAGGCCCTTACATTTCAAATAGTCCACAAGTCCAATTGTCAATTTGTATATCGTGGAACACTAGGTGTTATTTGTAGGCCACAGAACAACAGAAACCCAATTTTCAGCTCGCCAGCCCGAGAACCCAGAATGAAGCCTTCGTGCATGCTCTATATATCTACTTAATCAAATTACACAATTGATATGTATAATTTCTTCTATCCAGGAACCTATAATTTGATATATTTCAATTTCTTTTGTCGATGAGCCCTTGTTTTAAATATAACTAATTCGGGAATGCTAGTTTTTTTATGATTTTTTTCCATGAACCTATGTAACAGATATTGGCCTTTAAATTTCAAATAGTCCACAAGTCTGATTGTCAATTTGTATGTCACAGAACTTTGGGTGTGATTTGTAGGCCATGGAACAATAGAAGCCCAATTTTCAGCGCGCCAGCCCGACAGCCCGCATGCTCTATATATCTATTTAATCAAATTACCTATTTGGTATGTATAAATTATGATGTCCAGGAACCTATAATTTGATGATTTTCAATTTCTTGTGTCTAGGAGCCCTTGTTTTAAAGAAAACTAATTCGGGAATGCTAGTTTTTTTGTGCTTTTGTCCATGAACCTGTGTAACATATGTACGCCCTTAAATTTCAAATAGTCTACAACTCTGATTGTCAATTTGTATGTCAAGGAACTCTAGGTGCTATTTGTAGGGCACAGAACAACAGGGCCTGATTTTCAGCGCACCAACCTGTGAACCCGCGATCCAACAACACTTGATATTGTTAATTGTAAGGAGGAAAAATTTATCATGTACTACTAGTGGATCAATTAAAAGTATAGTATTATACTTGAATTTCCCATTCTAAGTTTTGGCCTTTTGTGGGGGATATTTTTTGGGGATATATACGGAAACCCCTAAGAAATTGTTAGATCTACATATTTGAGTGGTTAATTATGTATAATCTGAGTGCCTTAAAGGTTTTTCGATAGGATGAACCCATTTCTGCATTCAGATTTATGTATCCTAATTCCGGCTAAAAGGACCAAAACGTAAAACAACTAGACTATTTATGTACTTCTTCAAATTATATATCATTGTATTTGATTTTATGTATAGTATTGTTTAATGCAAGTTTACATGTTTATAATTTTATTTCTTTCTAATTAGCATGTGTGACACTTAGTCAATTTTATGTAAACTATTTTTTAGTTCATTTTTATTTACTATATAAGCATATAATTTTACATGTTTCTTTCACAAATATTAGATTAACACCAATATTGTACGTTGACATAATACAAATTTATGACATTTCATAAATTATTCAAGTCATATAAAATTATATTGAATGGTAATGATATTACAAATCAAAGACAATTATGTTGATATTATGGTAGATACGGGAGGTATTAATCTCCACATGTAACCCTGACAAGAATAGAATATTTTGGGGAGCAAGAAGAAACCCTAAAGCATTGGACATAACCCTAGAAGACAAGTCGGCTAAAAGAAATATTTAATATTGAGTGTTTAGCCTCCAAAATGAGAAGTCGGCCCAGACAACTAAGGAGGAGTAGTATAAATAAAGGATGCCACAACTCATTTGACACACACATCTTGCAACTACATAAATGTAAGAGTGCGCACTGCAGAGTAAGTGCGCAAGTTTGGAGATTAGTTGCAGTTGCAACTACTACAATTTGTATTCTTGGTTTTGGATTGGACTTTCCATTGGTTATGGTTTGGACTTTATTCTTCGTATGATAACTCTAGAGAGTGATACGCTACCTTGATTCGCTATTAAGCCTAGGGTTTACTTCCAAAATTATTATCTGTCAAGAGTAAGGTGCTAAATCTTCCACATGGAGATGGAGATGGAACATAGAAGAAGGAAAAAGTAATATTGATTGGTCACAGTTTAGGAGGTGTGGATCTGACTTGTATGATGGAAAATTTCCCACACAAAATTGCTGCGGCTGTATTTCTAGCTGCTTACATGCCCGTCTCCGGTGTAACCCCCCTTCAGCTGATAGACCAGGTATTACCGCTATCTTAATACTGTATCAATTTCACTTAATTTCATGGAGCTTAGATTCGTGTTTTATTGATGCTTCTTCTTCGTCTTCTTCAGTTTTATCAGAGATATCAAACGTGGGGAGACATAGAATTCAAGTATGGATTTGATGGACAACCGAACAGGCCGACGTCCATTAAATTTGGGAGCAACTTCGCGCGAGATTATCTTTATCAGAAGAGCCCCTCTCAGGTAACTAACGCGCAGAAGATAGTGATCTCCTGCTCACTAAATATATATTTGGGCATTTCTATTCGTGTTTTCTTATTGTTTTTTCTGATCATATTGAGCTATTTTAAGGCGTTGAGAGCCGTTGAGAATGATCTATAATGCATGGATTACAGGCAATCACGCTCGCGGAGAGCCTTCTAAGAAACTACCCTCTGTTGGACGAAGAGGTAGTATACAGCAGTGAGAATTATGGCAGAGTCCCTCGAGCGTACATAGTGGCCAAGCAGGATAAAACGATATGGGAGGAACTGCAGAGGAAGATGATAGCCGATAATCCCCCCGATAGAGTCTACGACTTGGAGGATTCTGATCACTGTCCCTTCTTCTCTTGCCCTTCACGACTCGCCCAAATTTTACAAGAAATTTCCACTGCATTTTGATGGTTTAATCCATACATACTGATATCTTCATGCGATATGAATAATGATAGTCCACACATAGATGAAGGGATTCTCCAGCTTGGGATGCTTCCATGATCCATTTTTTCATTGTTAGAAAT